>NC_059597.1:22476994-22619310 GCF_020424385.1 Procambarus clarkii
GTTACCAGGAGGGTGTGTGTTGTTACCAGGAGGGTGTGTTGTTACCAGGAGGGTGTTGTGTTGTTACCAGGAGGGTGTGTGTTGTTGTGTTGTGTACCCAGGAGAGTGTGTGTTGTTACCAGGAGGGTGTGTTGTTACCAGGAGGGTGTGTGTTGTTACCAGGAGAGTGTGTTGTTACCAGGAGAGTGTGTGTTGTTACCAGGAGGGTGTGTTGTTACCAGGAGGGTGTGTGTTGTTACCAGGAGGGGTGTGTTGTTACCAGGAGGGTGTGTTGTTACCAGGAGGGTGTGTGTTGTTACCAGGAGGGTGTGTGTTGTTACCAGGAGGTGTGTTGTGTTACCAGGAGGGTGTGTGTGTTGTTACCAGGAGGGTGTGTGTTGTTACCAGGAGAGGTGTGTGTTGTTACCAGGAGTGTTGTGTGTGTGTTACCAGGAGGGTGTGTGTTGTTACCAGGAGGGTGTGTGTTGTTACCAGGAGTGTGTGTGTTGTTACCAGGAGGGTGTGTTGTTACCAGGAGGGTGTGTGTTGTTACCAGGAGGGTGTGTTGTTGTGTTGTTACCAGGAGGTGTGTGTTGTTACCAGGAGGGTGTGTGTTGTTACCAGGAGGTGTGTGTTGGTGTGTGTTGTTACCAGGAGGGTGTGTGTTGTTGTGTGTTGTTACCAGGAGGGTGTGTGTTGTTACCAGGAGGTGTGTGTTGTTACCAGGAGGGTGTGTTGTTACCAGGAGGGTGTGTGTTGTTACCAGGAGGTGTGTGTTGTTACCAGGAGGGTGTGTGTTGTTACCAGGAGGGTGTGTGTTGTTACCAGGAGGGTGTGTGTTGTTACCAGGAGGGTGTGTGTTGTTACCAGGAGGTGTGTGTTGTTACCAGGAGTGTGTTGTGTGTTGTTACCAGGAGGGTGTGTTGTTACCAGGAGGGTGTGTGTTGTTACCAGGAGGGGTGTGTGTGTTGTTACCAGGAGGGTGTGTGTTGTTACCAGGAGGGTGTGTGTTGTTACCAGGAGGGTGTGTGTGTGTGTTGTTACCAGGAGGGTGTGTGTGTTACCAGGAGTGTGTGTGTTTACCAGGAGGGTGTGGTGTGTGTGTGTTACCAGGAGGTGTGTGTGTTGTTACCAGGAGGGTGTGTGTTGTTACCAGGAGGGGTGTGTTGTTGTGTGTGTTACCAGGAGGGTGTGTGTTGTTACCAGGAGGGTGTGTGTTGTTACCAGGAGGGTGTGTGTTGTTACCAGGGTGTGTGTTGTTACCAGGAGGGTGTGTGTTGTACCAGGAGGTGTGTGTTGTTACCAGGAGGGTGTGTGTTGTTACCAGGAGGGTGTGTTGTTACCAGGAGGTGTTGTGTGTTGTTACCAGGAGAGTGTGTTGTGTTGTTACCAGGAGGGGTGTGTTGTGTGTTGTTGTTACCAGGAGGGTGTGGTTGTGTGTGTGTTGTTACCAGGAGGGTGTGTGTTGTTACCAGGAGGGTGTGTGTGTGTGTTGTTACCAGGAGGGTGTGTGTTGTTACCAGGAGGTGTGTGTTGTTACCAGGAGGGTGTGTGTTGTTACCAGGAGGGTGTGTGTTGTTACCAGGAGTGGTTGTGTGTTGTTACCAGGAGGTGTTGTGTGTGTGTTACCAGGAGGGTGTGTGTTGTGTGTGTTGTTACCAGGAGTGGTTGTGTGTGTTGTTACCAGGAGGGTGTGTGTTGTTACCAGGAGGGTGTGTGTTGTTACCAGGGTGTGTGGAGGGTGTGTGTTGTTACCAGGAGGGTGTGTGTTGTTACCAGGAGGGTGTGTGTTGTTACCAGGAGAGTGTGTGTTGTTACCAGGAGGGTGTGTTGTTACCAGGAGGGTGTGTGTTGTTACCAGGGAGTGTGTGTTGTTACCAGGAGGGTGTGTGTTGTTACCAGGAGGGTGTGTGTTGTTACCAGGAGTTGGTGTGTGTTGTTACCAGGAGGGTGTGTGTTGTTACCAGGAGGGTGTGTTGTTGTGTGTTGTTACCAGGAGGGTGTGTGTTGTTACCAGGAGTGGTTGTGTGTTGTTACCAGGAGGGTGTGTGTTGTTACCAGGAGGGTGTGTTGTTACCAGGAGGGTGTGTTGTTACCAGGAGGTGTGTGTTGTTACCAGGAGAGTGTGTGTTGTTACCAGGAGGGTGTGTGTTGTTACCAGGAGGGTGTGTTGTTACCAGGAGGGTGTGTGTTGTTACCAGGAGGGTGTGTGTTGTTACCAGGAGGGTGTGTTGTTACCAGGAGAGTGTGTGTTGTTACCAGGAGGGTGTGTGTTGTTACCAGGAGGGTGTGTTGTTACCAGGAGAGTGTGTGTTGTTACCAGGAGGTTGTGTTGTTACCAGGAGAGTGTGTGTTGTTACCAGGAGGGTGTGTTGTTACCAGGAGAGTGTGTGTTGTTACCAGGAGGGTGTGTGTTGTTACCAGGAGGGTGTGTGTTGTTACCAGGAGGGTGTGTTGTTACCAGGAGAGTGTGTGTTGTTACCAGGTTACCAGGAGAGTGTGTGTTGCTACCAGGAGTGTGTGTGTTGTTACCAGGAGAGTGTGTTGGTGTGTTGTTACCAGGAGAGTGTGTGTGTGTGTTGTTACCAGGAGGGTGTGTGTTGTTACCAGGAGGGTGTGTTGTTACCAGGAGGGTGTGTGTTGTTACCAGGGTGTGGAGGGTGTGTGTTGTTACCAGGAGAGTGTGTGTTGTTACCAGGAGAGTGTGTGTTGTTACCAGGAGTGTGTGTTGTTACCAGGGTGTGTGTTGTTACCAGGAGGGTGTGTTGTTACCAGGAGGTGTGTGTTGTTACCAGAGAGTGTGTGTTGTTACCAGGGAGGGTGTGTTGTTACCAGGAGGGTGTGTGTTGTTGTGTTGTTACCAGGAGGGTGTGTGTTGTTACCAGGAGGTGTGTGTTGTTACCAGGAGGGTGTGTGTTGTTACCAGGAGGGTGTGTGTTGTTACCAGGAGGGTGTGTGTTGTTACCAGGAGGGTGTGTGTTGTTACCAGGAGGGTGTGTGTTGTTACCAGGAGTGTGTGTTGTTACCAGGAGGGTGTGTTGTTGTGTGTTGTTACCAGGAGTGTTGTTGTGTGTTGTTACCAGGAGGGTGTGTGTTGTTACCAGGAGGGTGTGTGTTGTTACCAGGAGGGTGTGTGTTGTTACCAGGAGGGTGTGTGTTGTTGTGTGTTGTTACCAGGAGGGTGTGTGTTGTTACCAGGAGGGTGTGTGTTGTTACCAGGGGAGTTGGTGTGTTGTTACCAGGAGGGTGTGTGTTGTTACCAGGAGGGTGTGTGTTGTTACCAGGAGGGTGTGTGTTGTTACCAGGAGGGTGTGTGTTGTTACCAGGAGGAGGGTTGTGTGTTGTTACCAGGAGTGTGTGTTGTTACCAGGAGGGTGTGTGTTGTTACCAGGAGGGTGTGTGTTGTTACCAGGGAGGTGTGTGTTGTTACCAGGAGGGTGTGTGTTGTTACCAGGAGTGTTGTGTGTGTTACCAGGAGGTGTGTGTTGTTACCAGGAGGGTGTGTGTTGTTACCAGGAGGGTGTGTGTTGTTACCAGGAGGGTGTGTGTTGTTACCAGGAGAGTGTGTGTTGTTACCAGGAGAGTGTGTGTTGTTGTGTGTTGTTACCAGGAGAGTGTGTGTTGTTGTGTGTGTTGTTACCAGGAGGGTGTGTTGTTACCAGGAGGGTGTGTTGTTACCAGGAGGTGTGTGTTGTTACCAGGAGGGTGTGTTTTTACCAGGTGTGTGTTGTTACCAGGAGGTGTGTGTTGTTGTGTGTGTTGTTACCAGGAGGGTGTGTGTTGTTACCAGGAGGTGTGTGTTGTTACCAGGAGGGTGTGTGTTGTTGTGTGTTGTTACCAGGAGTGTTGTGTGTGTTGTTACCAGGAGGTTACCAGGTGTGTGTTGTTACCAGGAGTGTTGTTGTGTGTTGTTACCAGGAGGGTGTGTGTTGTTACCAGGAGGGTGTGTGTTGTTACCAGGAGGGTGTGTGTTGTTACCAGGAGGGTGTGTGTTGTTACCAGGAGGGTGTGTGTTGTTACCAGGAGGGTGTGTGTTGTTACCAGGAGGGTGTGTGTTGTTACCAGGAGGGTGTGTGTTGTTACCAGGAGGGTGTGTGTTGTTACCAGGAGGTTGTGTTGTTACCAGGAGAGTGTGTGTTGTTACCAGGAGGGTGTGTGTTGTTACCAGGAGGGTGTGTTGTTACCAGGAGAGTGTGTGTTGTTACCAGGAGGGTGTGTGTTGTTACCAGGAGGGTGTGTGTTGTTACCAGAGGGTGTGTTGTTACCAGGAGAGTGTGTGTTGTTACCAGGAGAGTGTGTGTTGTTACCAGGAGGGTGTGTGTTGTTACCAGGAGAGTGTGTGTTGTTACCAGGAGAGTGTGTGTTGTTACCAGGAGGGTGTGTGTTGTTACCAGGAGGGTGTGTGTTGTTACCAGGAGGGTGTGTGTTGTTACCAGGAGGGTGTGTGTTGTTACCAGGAGGGTGTGTGTTGTTACCAGGAGGGTGTGTGTTGTTACCAGGAGTGTGTGTTGTTACCAGGAGGGTGTGGTTGTGTGTTGTTACCAGGAGGGGTGTGTTGTTGTGTGTTGTTACCAGGAGAGGTGTGTGTTGTTACCAGGAGGGTGTGTGTTGTTACCAGGAGGGTGTGTGTTGTTACCAGGAGGGTGTGTGTTGTTACCAGGAGAGTGTGTTGTTGAGTGTGTGTGTTGTTACCAGGAGTTGTTACCAGGAGGGTGTGTTGTTACCAGGAGAGTGTGTGTTGTTACCAGAGTGTGTGTTGTTACCAGGAGGGGTGTGTTGTTGTGTGTTGTTACCAGGAGGGTGTGTGTTGTTACCAGGAGGAGGGTGTGTGTTGTTGTGTGTTGTTACCAGGAGAGTGTGTGTTGTTACCAGGAGGGTGTGTGTTGTTACCAGGAGGGTGTGTTGTTACCAGGAGAGTGTGTGTTGTTACCAGGAGAGTGTGTGTTGTTACCAGGAGAGTGTGTGGTTACCAGGAGGGTGTGTTGTTACCAGGAGGGTGTGTTGTTACCAGGAGGGTGTGTGTTGTTACCAGGAGAGTGTGTGTTGTTACCAGGAGAGTGTGTGTTGTTACCAGGAGGGTGTGTGTTGTTACCAGGAGTGTTGTGTGTGTTGTTACCAGAGAGTGTGTGTTGAGGAGTGTGTGTTGTTACCAGGAGGGTGTGTGTTGTTACCAGGAGAGTGTGTTGTTACCAGGAGAGTGTGTGTTGTTACCAGGAGAGTGTGTTGTTACCAGGAGGGTGTGTGTTGTTACCAGGAGGGTGTGTGTTGTTACCAGGAGGGTGTGTTGTTACCAGGAGGGTGTGTGTTGTTACCAGGAGGGTGTGTGTTGTTACCAGGAGGGTGTGTGTTGTTACCAGGAGGGTGTGTGTTGTTACCAGGAGGGTGTGTGTTGTTACCAGGAGGGTGTGTGTTGTTACCAGGAGGGTGTGTGTTGTTACCAGGAGGGTGTGTGTTGTTACCAGGAGGGTGTGTGTTGTTACCAGGAGAGTGTGTGTTGTTACCAGGAGGGTGTGTGTTGTTACCAGAGAGTGTGGTTGTGTGTGTTGTTACCAGGAGAGTGTGTGTTGTTACCAGGAGGGTGTGTGTTGTTACCAGGAGGGTGTGTGTTGTTACCAGGAGGGTGTGTGTTGTTACCAGGAGGGTGTGTGTTGTTACCAGGAGGGTGTGTGTTGTTACCAGGAGGGTGTGTGTTGTTACCAGGAGGGTGTGTGTTGTTACCAGGAGTGTGTGTTGTTACCAGGAGGGTGTGTGTTGTTACCAGGAGGGTGTGTTGTTACGAGGATGGTGTGTGTTGTTACCAGGAGGGTGTGTGTTGTTACCAGGAGGGTGTGTGTTGTTACCAGGAGAGTGTGTGTTGTTACCAGGAGAGTGTGTGTTGTTACCAGGAGGGTGTGTGTTGTTACCAGGAGGGTGTGTGTTGTTACCAGGAGGGTGTGTGTTGTTACCAGGAGGAAACACCGAAGGAGAATGTTTTTATACTAAACTATATCAGGTAACCAGTATATTTCTTTTCCCAACAAACGTCACGGTGGAGAGAGCTGCTCCTCTCTGGTATTGCTTTAAGTCGCTCGGGGCAAACATATTTCCCATGTATATTTCCCGCGTCCTCCTTAGAGCTAAAGTTATTGTTGTGTGTCCAGCGAAAAGTTAATAAATTAAGGGACTAAATCAGGAGCAGCCATATAGTACCATGTTTGTGTCACTGCACGATGGGACTATGTCAAGAGTCGCCATAGTGAACCATGTTTGTGTCACTGCATGATGGGACTACGTCTGGAGTAGCAATAGTATACTATGATTGTGTCACTGCACAAAGGGACTATGTGAGGAGTAGCCAATACTGTACTATGTTGTTTCACTGCATGTTTGAACTATGTCAAGAGCAGCCATAAGAACATAAGAATAAAGGTAACTGCAGAAGTCCAATTGGCCCATACGTGGCTGCTCCTATTCATAACCACCCAATCGCAACCATATACATGTCCAACCCACGCTTGAAACAATTAAGGGACCTCTTCACCACGTTATGCGGTAATTGGATCCATAAATCAACAACCCTGCTCCTGAATCAGAATTTACCCAGGTGTTTCCTAAATCTAAACTTATCCCATTTATACCCACTGTTTCGTGTTCTGTCTTGTGTTGATACTTTAAATACCATGTTAATATCCCCTTTGTTATTTCCATTCATCCACTTGTACACCTTTATCATGTCATCATTAATTATTTGCCTTTCTAGAGAATGGAATTAATCTTTGTCAATCTTTCTTCATAAGATAAAAACATAAGAATATAAGCATACAAATGATGATACAAAAATCGGGAGGAAAATAAACACGGAAAAAGACTCACTATCACTTCAAGACAATCTTATTAGGGGTTTGGAAATGGTCATAAGATTGACAGACGCAGTTTAATGCTGACAAATGTAAGGTTTTGAGGCTAGATAATGATGATAGAGTTACAAGATACGAGCTAGATGATGTTGAGATTGCGAAATCGGATTGCGAAAGGGATCTGGGAGTTATGATTAGTAAGAATTTTAAACCAGAAAATCAATGCATAAAAGTTCACCCCTAATGCATAAAAGAACCTCCAATACCATGACCTCTATCTTTTTAATCAGTCTTTCATGTGGTACTATATCAAAAACTTTGCTAAAGTCAAGGTACACAACATAACAATCCTTATCACTATCAACTGCCTCAACTATGCTGGAATAAAAAGATAGCAAATTTATTAAACATGAACAGCCATTTGTAAAACCATGTTGTGAGTCATTTATTAATTTATGTTTTTCAAGATAAAGACGAATGGTACTTACAAATATCAATTCAAGTAACTTTCCCACAATAGACGTTAAGCTAATTGGCCGATAGTTTGACGGAAGTGATCTATCTCCTTTCTTAAAAATTGGTACCACATTAGCAACCTTCCACAACTCTGGCACTCTGCCTGACTAATAACTTGTTAAATGTTGTACACAATTTATCATATCCTCTTTGCATTCCTTAAGCACCCTGGCAAACACTTCGTCCGGCCCTTGGGATTTGTTAGGCTTGAGTTTCACTATTCGTTTAATAACATCCTCCCAGTGAACTGTCAAACTAGACCTCATATTCTTTTCCCCACCCACATAGACTTGTTTGGCTGAAGGCAAGTGTTAAGTTAATCTTTAGTAAATACAGTGATAAAATATTGATTAAAAATCATACTCATCTCATCGTCATTATTGGTTAACTGACCAGTCTCAGTTTTTAATGGACCTATCCTTTCCCTAATTTTTGTTCAATATAACTGAAAACAAAACTTTAGGATTTCTCATTACTAGTGTTCTATGGGTACACTGCACGATGGGACTATGTCATGAGTAGTTATAGTGTACCATGCTAGTGACACTGCATGATGGGACTATGTCAGGAGTAGCCATTGTATGCCATTGTAATAACCCCCCCCCCCCTTCCTGCTATTCCCCTACTCACTTAACATCCCAGCTTAACACTGCTTACAAGCTCACTGTGACCCCTCACTGAACTGCCAGCTAATAATAAATCTGAAATCTGCCCGAAACGCTGCGCGTACTAATGGCTTTACAAGATTGTAATTACTATGCTATGTATCCTCAATCCCACTGTACGTTCTTGTATATATATATATAAATAAATAAATAAATAAATATTAAAGGAGGGGGAAGCAGCAAAGGAAGGGTTTATCAATCTTAAATAATGATAACAATTAATAATTACACTGCCACTACCTTCCTGACACCTTACTGATTAATGTCTGGATTACTGATTTCCCAGTAAGAACAGAAATCAATAATCATGAAGAGGCTGTAGGAATTTTGGTAATAATGGTAATAATGGTTGGGGATTAATTATAGATATCTTTATTTCACTTACTGAGAATATAGAGGCTTCCAAATACCACATGAGAATACCACATATAAAAATGACTCAGCATCAATAGGGGGTTAACTAAATACCCCTTAGCCAAATCTGCTTTATTTAGCAATACACGTACATTTATAACAAATTGAAAAAATCCTACTCTAAATACATCCATAAGAGGCAATAGTATCTACCGATGGACATGGGAACTCAAGCGCACATTACCTTTTCCTGCAAAACCGGCCACAGCTGTCAAGTGGCTGTCCTCAGGCCCTGATGGGGGACCTCTACCAAGTCGCTCCCAAAGACACACTGACTAATATTTTCATAACAAACTTACCAGTGGAAAACAAGCTCCACCCACTCTAAGTTCCTTAGGCCCAATACACCCCGCCTCTCCAAAACTAGAACCAATGAGTTCAAAGTCTTGCTCTAGGCCTTGATCTAGCCAGCCAAATGCCCTGACTAGCTCCGCCCACCTAGGCTTCCCTGGCTTCCACCAATCAAGGCTCCTGGCTAGGCTATAGGCCTGCCCTGAAAGTTATATTTTACTCCCGCATAATTCTGACTGGTTCCCACGCTCCATCCAGGAAATCATGCAGGCGGTATCAGGCACCAGTCACCCAAACGAAAATTTGAAAACTTCGGTTTTATGGCACTGAGTTTTACTGGCCGTCAATTTGTCAATGGCTATGGTGTAATGATCTGTGCAGACCATAGCTTCTCCCCTTCCCCTTCCCTTCCCTCGTTTGCCTTTCCCTCCCTTATTTCCTTCCCCTCCCCTCCCCTCGGACTCCCCTTGTTGGTCCGACCCTCTGGTCATTCTTCCCCCTCCCCCTTGTTGGCCCCTTTCTGTCATAAAACGATTGGAGTCAAGTTTCCATTAGGCACTTGGGACAGTCTCAGGCCACTCGCCTCGTCCTGCACCAATCCCCATATTTTCCTAATGCTCGTCACCAGTTCTCTTTCCAATCTCTCTTCCCCTCTCTCTCTTTCTCTCTCTCTCTCTGTCCTCTCTATAACCAGTGACGAATTGAGGGGCAAATAAACTCAGCTGAGGCCATGTACATACTTCCTGCCCCGCGTACCCCTGGGATGTGAGAGTGGGAATGACCAGAATTCTACGGGAGTAAAACATAACTTTCAGGGAGGCCTAGGTGGGCGGAGGTAGGACAAAGACCTATCTTGAGAGGTTATCTTGAGATGATTTCGGGGCTTTTTTAGTGTCCCCGCGGCCCGGTCCTCGACCAGGCCTCCACCCCCAGGAAGCATCCCGTGACAGCTGACTAACACCCAGGTACCTATTTTACTGCTAGGTAACAGGGGCATAGGGTGAAAGAAACTCTGCCCATTGTTTCTCGCCGGCGCCTGGGATCGAACCCAGGACCACAGGATCACAAGTCCAGCGTGCTGTCCGCTCGGCCGACCAGCTCCCCAAACCTACCTAGGCAAGCCGACCTAGGGCAAGACTTTGTACTCATTGGCTTAGGCTTAGAGTGGGAGGAGCCTGTTCCCACTGAGGTAGTTTAAGAAAATATTAAGTTCACTGTGTTTGGTGTGGAACTTGAAAACAGGTTCAAGGACCTGGGGCCGGTTGCAGGGATACATCAACATCTGGGCTGGTTGCAGGGATACGGTAATATATTTGTCTGAGTTTTGTACTTAAAAGTGAATTGCACTCCATTTTCCATTGCCTCTTAGGAATGTTTTAATAGAGTAGGATACATTTCAATTTGATTTAAATTTATGTGCCTGTTTCAATAAAGTGAATATTTTGGTTTAGTGGTATTATTTTTTCATTTGCAGGGATATTCCTGCACAGGTCTTAAGCCTACTGGCCCACTAAGTGTTGCTTGCTTCTGTTTTACTTGGGCGGAGTATAAGTATTTATGACTGGTATGGTCGCTTCAGTATGATTTTGCCCCATGTGTTTAACAATTACTTCTGCTCTGTTGAATCTAAGTTGAAATCTTAATGGGAGGTATTTAGTTAATTCCCCCCTTTTGGTTATTAATGCTGTGTTATTCCTTTATATATGTGGTATTCATGTGCTGAATTTGAATTCCCTCTATTCTCAATAAGTAGAGTAAAGGTTATATGATTTACTCCCCAGCAACTATATTACCAAGGTCCCTATTGCCCTTGAGTTCATGATTATTGGTTTCTGTCCTGGCAGTGTTATTAAGTTTTACTCATTTATCTTTAAATTAATAAACCCTGCATTTGTTGCTCCCCCTGCATTTGTTGGGGGTATTGAGTGGAGTAAGGGAATAGCAGTTTCGGGTTATTACAATGCTAGCAGCGGTGTTTTTCAATAATTCCTTGACAATTATTGAAGCCTTACGCGTCTGTCCGTTTGGTTATGCTGTGGTGAGAGAGTTCAGCTGGGGACACGAGATAGAGTCGACGGTAATCCTATGTAGTGCGATTTGCATAGAGTAAGCGAGTCTATAGCGTCGTGAGGTGCTGGTAATTTAAGAGTAGGTAGTTAAAAGTGGAGGCCGCCTTGGGCAGATGGGATTTGGTAGATACTAAACTGCCTTCCATCGTCTGAGGGGCATGGGAAACTATCATATTTCCAATTGCAGTTCCGTTTAGAGCTGTCGAGGGCGAGAAATTTGATAAGACACCATTTTTTTCCTCGAGGGCGTGTTGGGCGACCCAGTCGCTAGATTTATGGTAAAGTTATGAAAGTGACCGCGGTTAACTGAGGGATAACCTAGTAATTCTCTAGCAAATGGAGTGACGGGTGTGTGTGTCGAACTTGAGGTGTCGTCAGTCATTCGGCATTCTAGCCTAACTGTTGTCCTGTGGCAGCATTTCGTATTGTTGAAATCTAGGTGACTAGAAGAGAGCGAAAGTGTGGGCGGGGAAGGAGACGGTTATAGGTTTAAATCGAGTTTCTCATAAGTAAACATGAGTGTCCCCTGTATATTGAGTTCCCCTTCAATTTAAGTAATCCCCTTGTTAGATAATTGTTCCCCCCCCCCCCTTGTTTAAGTAATTTCAGTAATTAAGAGTGTTGTTATTTTCTAGTATTTTTTTATAAAATATTCAGAAGTCTGTATTTGTTTCCGTGTTTTGCGGTAGTAATTCTCGGAGAGAATTACTAAGGTGAGTGGTTTTACTGTTTTTACTAGTGAAGTGAAGTGCAGTGCAATAAAGTGGAATCAGTGAAAGACTCAGTGAAAATCGTGGATTTTTTTTTGGGGTGAAATTTTGTCAAAAGTCCATTGTGAAAATCTCAGTTTTTATTAATAAATTCAAGTTTTGTGTCTTGCCATACATCCAACGGGTCGTTAGTGATAATTCAAGCATGCCATTAAAGTGATTCGAGTTAGAGCTTTGAGAGACCAAAAACGATTTTTGGCCATTTAAGCGAATTAGCGTTGAGACTCTGAATTTGTTCTAAGTGCTTGTTTCAGCACCCAGTGGGGGAAACGTTCTGTAATTATTTGCACTCAACAAAGTGTCCAAGAGTCTAGCGAGTGTTATATTCAGTTCAAGTAATAATTAACCTATGCGACAGTATTTAATTTAGAATTTTTGGAAGAATAATTACTAATTTTTATTTAAGAAACAGCGCGACTCTGTTGGTGACTGCGAGCGGGCGATTATCAGTGACAAGTTCTCAGTAATCCTACAAAATAACCGTCGGTAAACAAGTGTATACTATGTAAACATGGAGTCCATTCAGTAACGTAAATAAGTAATTTAACATTAATTTTGTTTTACTAATTAAATAGTTTATGATTATTTCCGAGCGCCGTTGTTAGCATCGGATGTTATGAAATAAATAATTGTTGAAGTCTTAAACATCGCGCCAGTTATTAAATTATTATAACGTCATTAATCCTAGTGCGCTTATGGAGTACCGAAACTTTGAACAATTAAATTTACGTAAAGTGTTGTATTAATTGTGCGCTGGTCGACAAGACTTAAATTATTTTGTTTAATTAAAAGAGAGTTCAAACAAAATTATTTACAGTTAATTTAGTGTAGTTCCTTTCGCAAACATATTAATTGTACAGCTTTCATATTTGTTCAAGAATTCGGTAATTATTCAATTTTGTTTAAAATTTATATTGGACTTGTATTTAGAGACAAAAAATTCTTACTTTAATTCTTTGCAATTGCGGTACCAGTCAATATCGAGTGTTAAAGAAATATAGTAAAATAATTAAATTTTATCAAGTTCATTCCTGTATTTTCAGACAGTTAATATATTAATGTAATCTTTAATTTTTGGTTTATATTTGTGCACTTATTTTATTCAAACGATGTATACAGTGTTTTGTTTCACAGTGATAATTGGTAGTTATCACTACCAATTATCTGTCCGCATATTAATTTACTAATTAGAGAGGAAGCAAACAAGACACAAGAATCTCATTCATGGGTGGAGCTTAGTCAGCGAGATTCTGCGGCAACATCTGTCACCGCCTGAATGACAGATGGAGTGAAGTGGATTGAGTGGAGTAAGGGAATAGCAGTTCCGGGTTATTACAATGGCAGAACAGGACAGAGAGGGGAGCGGTTGTGGAAGAACTATTGGGATGGGGGTATTGGGTGGAGGATTGGTGATGAAGATTAGGGAATATGAATGGGGAAGAAGGGGACATATGGCCTGCGACAGAGGGGCAGTGTCCCTTGCCTACAGACACTTGACTCGAGTTTTATGACCAGTGATGCTGGCTGGACAACAGAGGAGGTGGAAGGGGGAAGGAGGGATGAGGCAACAGGGGGTGGGGGAGGGGAGAAAGACTAAGGAAGGAGAATGGCAAACGTCTGGAAAGGGAAGGGGGAAGGGAAAGCAATGGTCTGTGCACAGATCACTACAACTCCCCCTTCGGAATTAAGAAATTTGTGTGTAAATCACTTTAATGCACGAATTTCTTATCCTGACCCACTATAACCATTAACTCCAAAAAATAAATGATAATAAAAAAAAACATTTAACCAAACAATATGGTGACCCAATGCCTCAAAAACAAAAAATAATTATCTAATCCTAACTAATTCCATACAATCTTCAATCACACTAATCAATCATTAATTAATGCATTAATCACATTAATGACAAAGATTATCACTGACGACCTACTGGACGTATGGCTAGACACAAAACTGGAATTTATTCCAAAAACTGAGATTTACTCATCGACTTAGAAAAAAATCACCACAAAAATTTTCAACATTTTTCACTAAGTTCTTTCACTGATTTCACTTCACTTCACTTTACTTCATTTGTAAAAACAGTTAAACCACTCACCTTAGTAATTCTCACAGAGGATTACTACTGCCAAACACCGAGGAAAAACCCGGACTTCTGATTAATATATAAAAAAAAAGACTTAGAAAATAACAACACGCTTATTTTTCGGGAATTACTTAAACAAAGGGAACAATTATCTAACAATGGGATTACTTAAATTGAAGAGGTTATTTAATATACAGAAAACACTTAATATTTACTTAAGAGAACTCGATTTAAACTTATAACTGCCCCTTCCGGCCCACAGATTCGCCTTAATCTAGGCAACTGCAACCACCTAGATTCCAACAATACGAAAATGTTGCCTTCACTGTCAACGGTTAGACTAGAATGCGAAATGACTGATGACATCTCATGTTCGACACTACCATCACTCCGTTGCTAGAGAATACTAGGCCATCCCTCAGGTACCCTCGGTAACATTCATAGTTTTACCGCAAATCTAGCGATTGGGTAGTCTAACATGCCCTCGGGGAAAAAAAGCATCCTATTAAATTCCCCGCCCAGACAGCTCTAAAACAAGAAATTCTGTTGCGAAAAACCACGCAACGGCCTTACATTAGTTGAAGGAGGTCGAGTAATATACCCTGTCCATCTAACAAAGGCGGGCTCCTTATACTCCTAACTTAGCGGCTACACTTAAATTTACCAGCCACTTACGATGCTATAGACTCGCCTACTCCATGCTCTTTTCACTGACATGGGATACCATCGATCTCTAGCTCGTGGGCCCCGGCTGAACTCCCTCAACACACAGCATGACCGAACGGACAGATGCGTGAGACTTCAATAATTGTCAAGAAATTATTTCAAACACCGCTGCTACCATTGTAATTCCCCCCCCCCCCCTCTGCTATTCCCCTACTCACATAACACTGCTTTCAAGCTCACTGTGATCCTCACTGAACTGCTAGCTAATATTAATCTGAAATAATAAAGGAGGGGGAAGCAGCAAATCAAGAGTTTATTAATCTTAAATAATGGATACAACTTATAATTACACTGCCACCACCTTCCTGACACCTGAATATATCTGGATTACTGATCTCCCAGGAAGGACAGAAATCAATAATCATGAACTCGGAATATTGACTAGACCTAGAATCAGTTCACTTAAAGTTATAATCACTGGAGCACTAACTCTGTACAGAATAGCCTCCAGTAGCAACAGGTGGACCCATTGTGCGATAACACCATCAATATATTCGATATAATAAACACAGTCACTGAGAAGGGTGTCGACGAAATACATGCAAACTTTGTTATGCAATCCCCTTGGGAATCTCCGCCAGCAGACTTTAAGATTATGGTTCTTGAAGGAAAAAAGAACCAGACAAGTCCTCATCTGCTACGTAACATTGCATAGATGCATATAGAAGCAAACTTGGCATCCGACAGCTTCACTTACTTCACAGATGGAATGGTAGACCAGCAGGGACAAGAAACTGGAGCTGCAGTTAAAGCAGGAAACTCTCTAAATAGTTGGAGACTCTCAAATGGGTGTTCGACTTTACAAACAGAGATGCTAGCCATTCAAAAGGCTTTGGAACATGCTCTTGCTAAACACCGACAACATGTTATCATACATACAGATTCGAAAACCGCCATTGAAATCTTGCAGCAAGAACACGTATGTGATAACATACATCTGATCACAAACGTCATATCGTTAATGCAAACACTCAAACGACAAGGCCCACAGGTAAGAATCAACTGAGTGCCAAATCCTGTGGGAATAATAGGAAATGACATTGCAGACGAAGCTGCAAAACTTGCAACTAAGAGATGAAATGTAGACATTTACATACCACAGAGTCTATCACAGATTAAGAAAGTAATTAGAAACAGAGCAATGCAAAAGATGTACAGTGACAACAACACAGCAGTTGCAACATCAGGATCTGCAGGTTTGTACAAGAATTCAACCAACTACGAACCACTTAGTTTGATGAAAGGGAGCAGTAGAGCAACATAAGTACACTTACATCGCATCAGGCTTGGATACCCATGTGCATGGGAAATAGGCTTACAGGTTCCAGAAAATGAGAGGAAATGTCAGCACTGTGGAGAAATGCCCGACAGACCACTGGAACATTATCTAACACAGTGCATAGTTACAAACCAGTAGACAATTTGGTGACAGATAGAGCCACCTACGTATGGCAATCAGATAAGAAAATCAGAAGCGGAGTGCCACATAGAGCCACTCCATATTAGGTCATCCGAGGTATGAGTGGTAGCAGTCGAAAAACTGTGAAGATAGGTATCTATTATGTACTGCTATGATCATGTTCATTTATACAGTAAAGTATGACAGTATATTTAAGTAAAAAATGAGTTTATTTGTATAATAAACACACACAGGTGAGTGCCAGTTACGCCCCCCACATTCCTCTATGGGGCAGGTGTAAAAACAGGTTACTCTCAGATTGGGTGGTCCTCCCCCTCACCATCCTTCCTCGTACTTGATGGCCTTGGGTGAACCATAAGTGGTTATATTTTAAGGATATATAGTTAAAAGAAGGTGAAAAGAAATAACCCATATGTTTTATAGATTATATTAACAAAGTACATAGGGGTTAAACATACTCATAATGTAAGTCATCCCCCCCCTTCATAATACTTTCTAACTAGGGCCCTCCTCTGTGCCCACAGGTCCGTTGTGGGGTCTTCCTCCCCCTCCTCTCCCTGGGATGAAGATGATGACTCATCATCACCCAGAAAGTGAATGGGGTGTAGTGGCTCTTCTTCCTCAGGTATGGGGCTGCTGACATCATAGGGTTCACTCTCGCTGGTGGGGTGTTGTCCTTCCTCACCTTGTGGCTCAATGACGTCACCACCTTCACTCTCGGTGGACATTCCTTGGGCTGAGGCGTTGGGGTGGGGATCCGATGGTATGTCTGGGTGTCCATATGCTAGGCTAGTGTATTTATTTAGGTAAAAGCGCTTATCATCATATGCGCTTAAACCCCTCTTAGTATTGAATGTGGTTGCCACCTGTCCCCCTACGTTCCTAATTTGTGAATAGTGGAAAGTATTTACTACATCATTACTGTGTAGGGTGTCTTTAAAGTGGTTATGTGTTAAAGATCTTTGCACAGCGCGGGGAATACCCTTAGCGGTGATGGAATTTGAATTGTCATGCAAAAGCACACTATACATTTTGGGCTTGAGTGCCACAACTTCAAGGATGTGTCTGTCTGAAACCTTTGACATTAAAAGTCCTAAAACACCCTTTTTAGAAGGATCATACAAGGGGTGAGTTTCAGGGAAATTACTAGTATCCATCCACGAGCTAAGGGGTTCTTTCCCCATCTCGTTAAAGACATCTTCAGCTAGTAAGCAAAAACTGAAACTGTCTGTATCACTATACAGCAGTTGTACCGTATCTGTATAGTGCTTCTTAATTAAGTACCCTGTACCAAAAATGGTACAAACTGTATTTTGCTAGCTCAAGAATCTGGAACCCAATGTAATTAGGATGAGTAATTTTAATGAATGGTCTGGAACTGACAGACAATAATTTATTGTCACCTAAATGCACCATACGTTTAAAGCGAGGATTCTTCACCTCCTGTAAAAAGACCCTAGCTGAAGTCACTAGTTTGGTGTCAATGGCATAACGGTCTGGGTTCAGTAGTGTTTTACCAAAAACACTATTTGTTAATAATTTAAATAGTGTTTTCCTATCGTTACTGGTGGAGGCATTTCTATTGTTAACGTTGGTGTTAACAAATTCTGCCATAAAACCTGACTGACGGAACTTGTAAATTGCATGTATAGTCTCTACTTCAAGTCCTATCTCAATAAATAACTGTAAAAGGTGTAGAGATATGAAATAATGTTTTTGGGGGAGATGATCACCAACCAGTTTAATATTTTTTTTAGGGAGATTTGTAATGTTATTTGTTTCCAGAAGTCCCTACTAAATGGTGAGATATCCGTCATACTTATTCCACAATGGCGTAAACAAAGGGGTAGATCATCTGTTAGTCTAGCTATTTCAGGTCTTATGTGTTTGGTGTCAATTAAGAGCCAGTACCTCTTGTTAGAAGAGAATGGCTGTTCTGTCATTATCTTCCCTCCACTAATGAAGGAGCTCATCTCATCGATGATAGTCTCCTTAGTCCCCCATAGGGCAATTTCTTAGTCACACAACTCCCATAAAGTGAATTGAAATCTAAATACAGTAAGAATGAAGATCTATCCTACTGGGGGTTAAAAAATGGGTTGACATAGAGGTTGTTAGCTCTGGCGTAACTCCTAACTGCAGTTGAAAAACCCCCTTGTATGTTTTGTGATAGGAGATTGTGTAACATCACATCTGCACTGAACTCCAACGATATTTTGCTGCTTTTCAAGAAGCAGTCGTAGGCCTAGCCCGGAAGGCTGCAGTAATGGGTCATTTCTAATGAATAGATGTCATTTAGAATTACCCTGTGGTGGGTAAAAATGTCAGCCAGTAAACCAACGTCACACTTCAAATAAATAAGGAGGTAGTCTTTTAATGTCATACACCCTGTTGCCTCCCATACTAATTTAGAATGTCTATATTCTTCCAAAGTTATACCTGATTTGTTTAGGGAGCTGTAAAACATTTCAATAGGAGGGAGTGTTGTGTCATTAAAGCAGCTGATTTTTGTGGTATATTCATAAGGGAAAAACTGCTTACCCTTTAAGAGTAGTTGGTGACTCTCTTTGGGCAAACCTTTTATCATTGAGTGAGTGAATGTTAAGGGGCTGGCTGAATCAATGTGGGTCTTTGCTAGGGATGAAAGACTAACTGTAATAAAAGCCAGTGAATCAAGAAATTTAAGCTTCCCTATTTCTACCTTAAGATATTTCGTCCCCCTTCTCATGAGGATATTGCTCTTAATATTTGAACCCATGGCAAACTCCCTCAAAATTAAGCCCATGTCATAAGACATTTTGTGAGCAATTAGGACTAAACTCTCTAGAGCATTCTTGTGGCGGAGGTTGCAGTAATTACATAGACCTCCAATATAATTGAGCTTTTCCCTAAGGTGATCATGTTGTAGAACCTTGAAATTGGTGGGGGGTAAATACCTCCCCACAAAACTGACAGTGAGTCTGTCTCCTAAAATGAACCATATCCTCAAGAGACATGTCTATTTCATAATGAAGGAGTGTGGATCTGATAATTTCCCCTTTGGTAGCAACTTGCTGCATGAAATGTGTGACACTGTCCCCCCCAAAAATAAGTAAATTTATGAATGACGGTGTGGTTCCTATCAACAATTATATAGCTGTATGCTATAGGGCTATGTATGGCTGTAACAGAACCTAGACAATCCTCAGTGCTTAGGTAGCACTCAAAATCAAAATACCCAACATGGGAAGGGGGGGTAACCTTTCCCTGTATTTTTAAAATGAAGTGTGTCCCCCTCCTGAGGATAAATAATTTTCTGTGTGATGTCGCAGGAAGATATGTGATTTGTTAGTTCTGTTGAATTTTGATATTCTGAAAGACAGTTTCTACAGTAGACTGTCTTTCGTCTGTGGCTGCGAGTAAAGTTCCGTAGGAACTTGTCAAACTCCTTAATAAGGGCCACATGAGATTCTCCCAATAACAATAATGGTACTATGACAGAGTACTGTCTGCTACCACGACGGCAAAGAGAGACGTGATAGACACCGTCTGTATGTTTGTGTATTGAATACAAAAAAATGGATAGTTTATTTCTATTCTCCAATTTAGAGATATCCTCCCATGAGAGAGGGAAGGATAAATGGTCGTATTTGACCATTTTCCTAACCCTTGAGTGAGACTCTACAAGTCTCCCTATACGTCTCCACTTCCACCCTTGTTGTGATGCCAGAAAAGCAGCAATGCATTGAATAATGCATGTTCTCTTGTTACCAGCAGGGTTTGGGTTGAAGACCTCATATCGTCCCTTAGAAAGGGGTGTGGGATATTTGGGTTTGATTCTGATTAATTAATAATTAAAGTAGTAAATTAAATTACGAAGGACCACCCGCTTTTAAAGTAAAGAGGGAAACTGAGAATTTCAGATCATTAGATAAAATTCTAGAGAAAACCAGTGACTATGGATATGACTAGAAAATATGATCATAAGAATAATTAATGGGCTGTATTATTAAAACCAAACCTCAAACACCTACATTGGGGGGTTATTACTGGAGGTCAGTACGTCCAGGAATCAGTGTGGTTCGTTCACTAATTCTATTAATAATAATCTAATCCTATAATTAATGTTGAATATAATATTATTCATACAAAGAAGAACATGAATATGAGCATAATAATGAGTTACAGTAAATCACACATTATGTTGTACATTCTGAATGTATCAAATTGCAAAGTTATGAATAAAAAGAAATAAGCCTTAGCTGGTAATAGATTCCTTTAGATAACCCTGGCAGTCCTCTTAATCTCCAAGTCTGGTACACCGACGAATGACACGGTTAGCATGGAGAAGACAGCATGAGGAATTCGTCTCTCGAGCTGCAAGATAAATGACTACCAGTAGCAATTGATTTAACTACTCAATACATATTCAAGATTATTGATATCTACAGATAGAATTCTAATCACCTGTTACTAGGTGTTGTCTTGCCGCGTGACGTGCAATCACCCTGCCATTAATACACTTATAAATGATGCATCAAATAAAAGTACTTAACTGTGGGCACTGTGTAAGTATTAAGATTGCCGTAATTACGTATCCCAAATTCAGGTGAGCTTATCCTGGATTTGTATGTCTCAAGTTGGCTGATCACGTGTCGTCAGGAACCAAGTCTAGGGGCCCTTATTTAACACCAGCACTAGTTGAAGATATTATCTGCAAGGTCGTTCACGCCTCACAGTGGCGGCTTTCATCTGTGGATAGACACACGTGTCCTATTTGCTGGACAATGGCGTCTTTTGTGAGTACGGTAAGCGTAGGTCTGCCTCTCTTCGGTTCCCCACGTGTACGTGTACCGACTCCCTCACCGACTGAGGATGGCGTCGCGTGCCTCCCCCCACGCCGAGTCGACGTTCATTCCACAAATTATTGGCATGAACATTAATATTTCTCGCATTCGCGCTTGAAACTCTAAAGACTGGATGGGTTTATTATTTAGAGAAACGGAATATTATTATTTAACTATTTAAGAATCGTAAAGATACAAGGGAGAGGAATTAATGTCTCCCCATAGCATTCATTGATTACGCTACCTCTATCGCGAGGTAAACGTTTTGATTCTAAAGCTCTATTCGGCCTTTAGTTAGAGAACAATTCGTCTGCAATCAGTTGTCATACAGAATGCTTTAATTATGGAGAATCGTATTTAATTCTCACACAAATTGTATATAATGTGTTTTACTGTAAAGAAATCTGACGTAATACTGGCGTCAGATGACGTGAGAATTCTAGCCTAATGCACAGATGAATTATTAGTACAGGAGAATTCTACGAGTTGTTAATTTTACTTACTATAATATTAATATGGTTAGTAATAAGTAATGAGAATACAACAATGCTGTATTCGATGTTGGAAATATCCAACATAACTCCGGGGGGGGGGGGTTCCCAGGGTCACAGTGTACTGTGTTGTACTGACCTATCCCGAAGTGATATTAAGATTAATACATTAGTATGTTAGTAGGTTAGTATGTTAGTACACACATAACGAACGTCCCGGATTTATCAAGGACTTACAAGAATTTAAGTCTTGTTATTCACATGTCAACTGAAACA
Source organism: Procambarus clarkii (assembly GCF_020424385.1). Lineage (NCBI taxonomy): Eukaryota > Metazoa > Arthropoda > Malacostraca > Decapoda > Cambaridae > Procambarus > Procambarus clarkii. Next base: position 22,498,363 of record NC_059597.1, read on the forward strand.
TGTTGTTTGTAGCCTACACAATATTTATAAATTTAACTCTCCCAATTTAAACTAACAGACTCTACAGTGATACGATATCTTGGGCCATAGTGACGTGTAATGTTTCGTTACATGATATCACATCGTAGTATCAGTACAGTTTTCTTAGTGGGAAAATGAAGGAAATTATTCTTCTTCAGAGTTATAATAGGCTCGCAAATTCCGTCTACATTGTTGAGCTGCAGCTCTAGTGGGACGGTTGCTTGGAGGAACAAATTCATTGTCCTCTGAAATTACTGGGGAAACTGGATCTGACTGATATTCTTGTTCAGTCAATTCTAGGGGAACCAGCTTCTCTAAAGTTTTTAGAGTAGTGTTGCCTTTGCATAAGACTTTAACCACTCTTAGGACACCTTGTCGATCTGGGTGGATGGTGACGATTTTTCCTATAGGCCACTCGGACCTTGGCCCATCACTGTCGACTAGTACAAGGTCTCCAGGTTTTAATTGTACCTTATTGTAAGGACTCGAAGCTCCGTAGTGGTATTCTCGTAGAGCGGTGAGGTATTCTCGAGTCCACACCTCATTCCACCTGTTGATAACTCTAGAAAGATGTTGGTAGCTTTCCATCAAGTCTCCTCTGGTCACATGGGATGGGTCTACAGGGTCCTCTTCGGTTAAGGGGATGAGAGGGCTCAGTAAACCTCCATGAATCAAGTGAGAGGGGCTCAGTGGTTCTCTCTGGGTGTAATCATCAGACAGGTAGGTGATCGGGCGGTTATTGACTCGCGCCTCGATTTCCACAACAATAGTTTGGAGTTCTGAGTAACTGACCTTTTGTCGGTGTAACGTTTTCCTTAGACATCTTTTGACTGTGCCTACCATTCGCTCATAGAACCCACCTTGCCAAGGGGCTCTTGGTGCTATGAATTTCCAGTGACATTGTCTTCTTTGTAAGACTGATTGCACTTCAGGGTGGTTCCAGACTTCTCATAGACAACTTTCTCCCGCTACAAAATTAGATCCGTTGTCTGATATCATTAATCTAGGACATGATCGACGGGCAGCAAATCTGCGGAAAGCTTGAATGAAAGCTTCAGCACTCATGTCTGGGGTGGCCTCTAAGTGCACGCCTCTGGTTGTAGCACAGGTAAAGAGACAAATGTACGCCTTTACTGGTATATTATCTGGGTTACCAGTGAGGAGTAAGGCTCCTGTATAATCTACTCCAGTTGTTTCGAATGGACGAAGATGAACTACTCGCTCTTCTGGGAGTGGAGGAGGTCCTGGGTAAGGACAGACTCTAGCGTCGTATCTCTTACAGATTACACAAGCTTTAATAATGGTCTTAACAGTCTGACGACCTTGAGGAAGCCAGTACTTTTGTCTAAGATCGGTGAGAGTATCTAAAACTCCACCATGTAGGGTACCATATTGATGGTGATGTAAGACAAAAAATTTAGTTATGATGTGGTGGCGAGGTAAAAGGATTGGGTTCTTAGTATCTAAGTCAATCTTTGCATGTAGCAAACGTCCTCCACATCGTAGTATGTTATGAGTGTTGACATCGTACCAGATGCCCAGAGTTTTAGTGAGTTTATCCGGAAGATTCTCAAATTCGCTTCCGTAAGTCTCTTGCTGCGCCCGCTTAATCCAATAATGAACAGGATTGGGGAATTTGTCGTATTCCTATTTTAGAGAGGAAATCAAACACGTGTGCAGTCACTCGTAACAATTTGCTTAAATTAGAATAATGATGAGGATTAATGGCTAATGTTCGCTGAGGCTCTGGGTCCTTCATGGGAGTGGTGATATTGGTCACGATGACTTGTGGCTTTTGTTTGGGCCACTGACCACCAACAAGCCATGAAGGTCCACTGAATCACAGCGAAGATTTGACAAGTTGTTTTAATGTCAATCCTCTTGACAAATAATCTGCAGGATTGTCCTTAGTAGGGACATGTCTAAACTTATAACCTGCGGATAAATCATGAATCTCCCTGACGCGATTACTGACGTAAGGGGTTTTGTTGTTATTGTTTCTTACCCATTGTAAGACTGCCTCGTTGTCCGACCACACTACAATCTCACCAAAGTGAATATTACTGAGTGTCTTTGCCAGGCAATGGGCTAACCTTACTCCCACCAGCAATGCAGTCAACTCCATCTGAGGTAAGGATCTCTTTTTGATGGGAGCAACTCTTGCTTTTGATGTGAGTAAAATTGATTGAGCACTGTTAACTAAATAGGCTACTGCGCCATATGCTTTGCCAGAGGCATCGCAAAAAACGTGCAAATTGGTGGGTAAGTTTGGTCCCGAGGCATTACGTGGAAATTTCGAAACACCTAACTGATTAAAATCCGTTGAGAGTATTTGCCATTTGGCTTGTAACTCACTTGGTAACGGATCATCCCATCCCATATGTTGTTGCCAGCACTCCTGCATTAGGAGTTTGCCCCTTATTAATATAGGACTAAGTAGGCCTAAAGGGTCAAATGGTTGACTGACAAATGAGAGCAGTGTTCTCATGGTAAGGGTTGAGTTATCAGTTTGCACTGACTTGACATTCATTTCGTCAGTGTTGGTGTTCCATTCCACGCCTAGAACCTTTAAGCTACTGGGTACCTGATAATCGGGAAATTCCTTCTCAATTAACTGGTTAAGTAGTTTATTATTTGAGGCCCATGACTGTAGAGGCATATTAGCTCCTAACAGTTCACGGTTAGCCTCATGGTAGATTTCTACCAGATCAGCTTGATCATTAGTTGTCCCCTGGAAATTGTCGACATATAAGTTGTCGCTAATGGTTGTCTTATAAGGGCTGTCTGATTTCCTCAAATGCGTGTCTAATGTGGCTTGCAAAAGAAACGGTGAGGATGTAGCACCAAATAATACAGAGGCGAACCGATAGGTGATTATTTCACTGTTAGGATCCAGTGGATCCTTGTACCAGAGGAATTTTGTGTAGTCACGATCCTCCTCCTGCAATCCTACTCAGAGAAAGGCTTTGCTGATGTCAGCAGTGTAGGCAAAAATGCCTGTGCGAAATCGCAACAATACGTCATGTAGCCTTTGTGTTAGGCTAGGTCCCGTTTGGAGACATTCATTTAGAGACACACTATTAGGCTTTACTTTAGCACTGCAATTAAAGACAATACGAATAGGTGTTGTCAGTGAGTCTTTCACCACAGCATGGTGTGGTAAATAATGACCTGTTTTTCGGTCATCGTGTTCAACAACTTCAATGAACTTATTGTTAAGTTGTTGTTGGATAAGTTGGTGATACATGGTTAATTTTTCTGGCTGCTTCTGCAGTCGTGTTAATTGAGACCGCAATTGTGAGGCTGCCATAAAATAATTCACTGGAAGTTGGGGATGATCTAACTTCCATGGGAGTCTTACCCAGTATTGTTTATTTGAGTAGACAACCGTATCCAGATATTGCTGGTAAGTCCATGTATCATCAGGACTTGGTTGCTCAGGGATGATGCCTAACGTATCTAGATCCCACAAACGATGTATTGGTGGTTCAGACTCAATGTCCTCGGCTATTTCCCTGAAGCGTAGGGGTGACTGCTCTAAGCCTAGTCACGCCACAATTACATTATTGGTTTGTTGGTTTGTGGGCGCTGGACCTTGTCTGAAAAGCACGGGTCCTTTGAGCAATTTGCCACCTGCGGACGACAACAAATTCATACCATGTTGTCTAGTGCATCCAGTGATAAACTTGTAGTAATGATCCTCGCCTATTAATATTCCAATATCTGTGAGACAATCGGAATTTATTTTATGATCCGCTACCCTCATGCGGTTTCGCTTAAGGTGTCTCGCTGTGCGAGCTAATCCTGTGACCTGCAGGTCCGTAGGAATCTTATCCACTACCACCGCATGGATTGGGCTAGCAGAGGATCCTAGTCTAACTAGTAATTTAACTACCTTGTAGTCACGTGGTCCACTATTTGATAGGAAACCAGAAATGTTTAAATTCACACTTTTGGTAGGTTTTAAATTTAAATCATCTACCAACTGTTGTGTGATGAAGGTTTTTTGGGAACCTTGGTCAAAGAGACCTCTACTGTTAATTCTAGATCTTCGATTTATCAATTTAAGCTGAGCAGTAGGCAAGGTAGTACTGTTGCCTGACTCAGTAGCGAGTACATTCACTTCGTGATGTACTTTACAATATTGCACTGACGTAGAATTAGTAAAATTCTCTCCAGTGGTTATAGTTGGTGTAGGAGATTTCCTACATAAGGCATAGTGGTGTACACCCTGTTTACAACGGTTGCAAGTACGTAGTGGTACTGCACATTTCTTGGGATCATGAGAACCCATACATTTAGTGCATTTGTGCAATTCCTGTAACCTTTTAACTCTAGCATTATACGTAGGATAAGCAGAGCATTGATAAGTGGTGTGTTCCTGAGTGCAGAACAGACACTTTCTTTGATTAATAGACTTAGTCTCTTTAGTAGACAAGTCATGAGTTATCTCTGAAGGAGATACTGAGTAGATACCTACATTTCCACTTCCCTTCTTGTTGGATGGAGTAGATTTGGATTTATATTTGTTAGACTTACTTGGAGTCTGTTTAGGTTTGACTGAAATATCAGTATTAATTGGTTTGGACTCAGGTTTAATTTTGTCATGAGTCTTTAACCTATTAACTGTGATCCTCAACCCCTCGAAAATCTGATCGAGAGTAAGAAACTCAGTATTATAATGTGAGCAGAGCTCTGTCAAGACGTTTCGAGGTAATTTCCTCTGTAACAATAGCTTGATAGACCATTCAGAACTAGGTATATTAACCTTAGTACCTAAGGCCTTTACTAGAGACTCTACTTCTAGTCTGAAGCTTTGAAGTGACTCTGGTCTACTGTTTGGTGCATTCAGATCTAGTAATTGATAATAAAGGGTGGCTATACTTAACTCTTTGTTGCAATAGTTCAACTTCAGGAGTTTTATAGCTTCCTCATAATTACTCTCATTAAGATTAAGGTTATGTATGACCTTTTTAGCTTCTCCTTTGAGAAGACTGAGTAGGTATGAAAATTTAGAAACTTTGTCTAGAGACTGTTTCTTATGGATGTGAACTTCAAAGGAAGTCCAAAAATTATCCCAATTTTCTGTATCTAATCCTGAAAAGGTGGGCAAGTCTAGAGTAGGTAAACGAACCTCAGGTAAGTGATTATTGAAGTGAGACCCAGTGTTGCTGGCATTGGATCCAGACTGTTTGGCTAATTTAGATAGCAGAGCAGAGATAAGATTGACCTGCAGTTCTGACTTGATCAAATTTCAGATCAGCCAATCTAACTGTTGACTCTAAGTGATAAGAGTCAATGGGATTATCCTTAGTTAAGTCATCAGCCTTATTGATTAATCTGGTCAAGTGACCTTTAAGGCCAATGTAGGTTCTCCTCAATTGTTCAGGAGTAGCCATGTTGGGCTTAGGTTCAAACTTCACAGTGTTAGGGTATGTATTACTAATGAAGCTTGGATACTTGTTCATTAGTGAACAGGTAACATTAATTGTAGTCTAAATTAAGGTGACTACTTTATGGTTTACCTCACTTGAGGTTGAATGTACCTACCTACCTAACAACAAATAGCTAGATATTTTGTGTACTGTCTGAACTCCACAATTAGTTCTCGTCCGGTTAGCTCATCCTTATCACCATCAGAGTTAATGGAGATAATCCAGCAATGCACAAAATAGATACACAAAATAATGCATACAAGAGAAATATTATGGAGATACTCCAATCAGAGTTATCTCAAAATTTATCCCACCCTGTAGAGGGTCAGCACAATAATATAATATATACACAACACTGACTAGTTTTAGATCTAGTCATAATAATTCCTAACTAAGAACTATAAAATTATTTAGTCTGGGCTTGTACCAAATTCAGCACAATCTCAGCCTAAATTCTACCTAATAACATGGGTAAAGATTATTGTGGTGCAATAAGGTAAATATAGTTGTGCTGTATTTTTGGGTTTTTGTTTTATAAGAGTGCTCTTGCACACACAGGTGAATAATTATGTACAGTTAAGTTTGGCTTGCTAGCCACAGCCTTTTGTGATGGTTGATGGTGTTAATTAACTTGTCAACCACATGCAACCTAGATTCCCCTGACAAATGTACACCGTCTCTAGTCAGGTTCTGTCTGTAAGGTCTGGCTGTAAATTGTATATATGTGGCATCCAATCTCACTCGTTTTTTCAGCCTGAAATTTATGTACTTAGCAGCTCTCAGGTAGTATTCCGGAGTTACTCCCCAACGATTATCTTGGCTTGGTTGGCGAGGCTCCACTAATGTGAATACTACTGATTCACTGATGAGCTTGAAAGAAGAAATTATGTTTTTGAGGTGTTTGATCACCTCGGCTGGATGACGATTGGGGTGGATGTCATTGCCACCTAAATAGATGATGGTTAGGTGGTGAGGCCACTCTAACGCAGGTGTTAGGGTGGTGTTATTGTAAAAGTTGTGAGCTGTTGCTCTTGGTGACCTAAAGATTCTCACCTCGGTGTGAGGTATAGGTCTAAGTGTTGTGGGTAATTGGCTATGACCCACTAAAGCCACTTTATACATGAGGTAAAAGTAGCAATATGTTAGTGTGATCTAGGCTAACTGATGTGTTACAATGTTAGTTGACACAATTAATTAAATAGTTAGTCTAGCTTCTATCACACAAGGATTAGCTATTAATGGTTAATATTTTAATTATAAATTTAATGCCCATCCGGTTCGAAGGACCATAATGTGGGATATTTGGGTTTGATTCTGATTAATTAATAATTAAAGTAGTAAATTAAATTACGAAGGACCACCCGCTTTTAAAGTAAAGAGGGAAACTGAGAATTTCAGATCATTAGATAAAATTCTAGAGAAAACCAGTGACTATGGATATGACTAGAAAATATGATCATAAGAATAATTAATGGGCTGTATTATTAAATCCAAACCTCAAACACCTACATTGGGGAGTTATTACTGGAGGTCAGTACGTCCAGGAATCAGTGTGGTTCGTTCACTAATTCTATTAATAATAATCTAATCCTATAATTAATGTTGAATATAATATTATTCATACAAAGAAGAACATGAATATGAGCATAATAATGAGTTACAGTAAATCACACATTATGTTGTACATTCTGAATGTATCAAATTGCAAAGTTATGAATAAAAAGAAATAAGCCTTAGCTGGTAATAGATTCCTTTAGATAACCCTGGCAGTCCTCTTAATCTCCAAGTCTGGTACACCGACGAATGACACGGTTAGCATGGAGAAGACAGCATGAGGAATTCGTCTCTCGAGCTGCAAGATAAATGACTACCAGTAGCAATTGATTTAACTACTCAATACATATTCAAGATTATTGATATCTACAGATAGAATTCTAATCACCTGTTATTAGGTGTTGTCTTGCCGCGTGACGTGCAATCACCCTGCCATTAATACACTTATAAATGATGCATCAAATAAAAGTACTTAACTGTGGGCACTGTGTAAGTATTAAGATTGCCGTAATTACGTATCCCAAATTCAGGTGAGCTTATCCTGGATTTGTACGTCTCAAGTTGGCTGATCACGTGTCGTCAGGAACCAAGTCTAGGGGCCCTTATTTAACACCAGCACTAGTTGAAGATATTATCTGCAAGGTCGTTCACGCCTCACAGTGGCGGCTTTCATCTGTGGATAGACACACGTGTCCTATTTGCTGGACAATGGCGTCTTTTGTGAGTACGGTAAGCTAGGTCTGCCTTTCTTCGGTTCCCCCACGTGTACGTGTACCGACTCCCTCACCGACTGAGGATGGCGTCGCGTCCCTCCCCCCACGCCGAGTCGACGTTCATTACACAAATTATTGGCATGAACATTAATATTTCTCGCATTCGCGCTTGAAACTCTAAAGACTGGACGGGTTTATTATTTAGAGGAACGGAATATTATTATTTAACTATTTAAGAATAGTAAAGATACAAGGGAGAGGAATTAATGTCTCCCCATAGCATTCATTGATGACGCTACCTCTATCGCGAGGTAAACGTTTTGATTCTAAAGCTCTATTCGGCCTTTAGTTAGAGAACAATTCGTCTGCAATCAGTTGTCATACAGAATGCTTTAATTATGGAGAATCGTATTTAATTCTCACACAAATTGTATATAATGTGTTTTACTGTAAAGAAATCTGACGTAATACTGGCGTCAGATGACGTGAGAATTCTAGCCTAATGCACAGATGAATTATTAGTACAGGAGAATTCTACGAGTTGTTAATTTTACTTACTACAATATTAATATGGTTAGTAATAAGTAATGAGAATACAACAATGCTGTATTCGATGTTGGAAATATCCAACAAGGGGGGATAAGGGACATAATCCCCCAAAACTGACCTTGCACTAGCATTACAGATGACGATTTTGAGGAAATCGACATTATATAGTATGAAACCACTCCCCTCTGTTTCTGAAAGGAGATCCTCCAGTCGTGTAATCATATAACCCACCCAGCTATCAATAAGATTACCCACCTCCTCAAGAGTTACCAGTCTAGCAGGTGTCGTTATGAAGTGTTCCCTAATGTCATCATCTTCTGTGAGTCGTTGTTTTAAAAGTGTTACCTTCACTTCGAGAAGGATTTTTAATGATGAAGTAAAATTGCCATGTCCCCCAAGAGAAATCATGTAATTCTCTATTTCAGATATGTAATAGTCCCTAAAGTTGCTTAGGAGTCCTATCGGGTCTGTGGCGAAGGCGGAGGGGATGGAATATTCCATCCTAGTAGAGAGAACCCCCAGGACCCCCACCCTATAACATTCTCCACATCTCAGGAATTTTCATCACTAATTAGGTCATTATCTCGATTGTTGTCATGAGGTCTAAGACCACTAGGACCTGCCTGAGAGATGTCACCACTGTCACCACCACCACCACCACCACCATCATCATCACTCATCACTTCCTCTCCCCCCTCCCCTCCATTTGCATTGGACTGTCTAACCTAACCTAACCTAACCTCCACCTAAGGGGTTATCTCGATTGTTGTCATGAGGTCTAAGACCACTAGGACCTGCCTGAGAGATGTCACCACTATCACCACCACCACCACCATCATCATCATCACTCATCACTCATCACTTCCTCTCCCCCCTCCCCTCCATTTGCATTGGACTGTCTAACCTAACCTAACCTAACCTAACCTAACCTCCACCTAAGGGGTTATTGTCACGCTGTGCTTTGTCATGTTCCTCTTCTACCTGACCCTGTGATGTTTTTACCTGCCTCTTAATCACCCTTGGAATATAATAATAACAATAATAATAATAATAATAATAATAACAATAATAATAAGAAGAAGAAGAAGAAGAAGAAGAAGAAGAAGAAGAAGAAAAGGCAACACCCACGCCCCGCTAAACCCCATGATATAAGTTCTCGAAAAAGCTTCTTAAGAGAAATAAAGGTAGTGGGGGTGGAGGGGGGGGGGAGGGTTTATTCACTCACTTCGGGGGCATGTTTGTAGATGTTCAGAGGTCAAGTCCTCACACAGAGAGGTCCCACAACTATCACAAGCGAATGTGTCCATCCGGGCTCAAGAAGGGTGCCTCTTTAGTACAAGCTTGGAGTAGTTTCCTTAGACTTCTTGAGCCCGGATGGACACATGTATAAGCAAGTAGATGGGGTCGCCATGGGTTCTCCCCTAGGTGTCCTGTTTGCAAACTTCTACATGGGTACCATCAAGCAAAAAATCTTAGTCGACATGAACTTGAAACCGGCCATATACTGCAGGTATGCTGGTGACATTTTTACACAGGTACCTGATGTCAGACATCTGCAGGAGCCGAAGGAGGCATTTGAGCAGAGTTCTGTGTTGCGTTTCACTTACGAGATGGAGAAGGATGGGAAGCTGCCCTTTCTAGATGTAACAGTCATGGAAAGGAGTGGAGTTTTCCACACTGCATTCTACACTAAGGAAACAAACATAGGAATGTGCCTGAATGCCAACAGTGACTGCCAGGACAGGTACAAGAGGAGTGTTGTTAACGCTTATGTCGACCGTGCTCTCAGCCACAGCTCAGAATGGAAGCAAGTCGACGAAGAACTCTGTAGAGTAAGGCAGGTCCTAGTCAACAACGGCTTCTCCAAAGGTTTCGTGGAAGACATCATAAGAAGGAAAGTGAGACGCCATGCAACCTCTGAAGAGACAACTAACACAACACCTATACCCCCTATTAGACTATTTTACAGGAACTTCTTTTCCACAGCCCATAAAACGGAGGAAAGGATCCTGAAAGATATTGTCAGTAGAAACGTTATCCCTACAGACAAAAAACAGAAGATACAACTGACAATTTACTATAAAACAAAAAAAACGGCCAGCCTACTCATGAGAAACTCTCCAGAAACAAATCAGAACGTTTTAAAAGAGACCAACGTCGTCTATGCCTTTAAATGCCCTCTTGGGGATTGTAAGCCTAAAAAACTCAGTATATAGGCAAGACAACAACATCTCTTTCCTGGCGTTTAATGATGCATAAGCAACAGGGCTCCATTAAGGAACATGTAGCCTCTTCCCACAACCAAACCATCAGCAGAGAAATCTTAGCAAACAACACAGAAATCATCGATATATACAGCGATAGCAGGCGGTTCGACGTCTGCGAGGCACTACACATCAAGAAGTCAACACCAGCAATCAACAGGCAATTAATGCACAACTATATTCTACCCACTTCAAGACTCTGCTCCAATATAGAAGCATCAAGAAATATGGGCCAATAAAAATAGGCCTTCTGCAGTTACCTAACTTTAATACCTGTTTGTATTTCATTGTTTCGTGTTCTGTCTTGTGTTAAAAGTTTATTTTCACCTCATCCAAAACTATTGTAACATGTCACTTCACCCAAATGTAGGTATAAAAACTCGAAAGATGTTTAAGCTCTATTCAGTTAAAGTTGTGTGTGTGTGTGTAAACTAAAGTCTTTGAAAATGTAATACGTTTTACAAAACGCGCTCAAGTGTCGCGTCAGACTAGAAATAAAAATGAATTTTGGAGAATTGATCTTTGAATTACCATCAACAGTGAAAAGAAACGTAAGAAAGATCAAGAAAATTCGTGTGTTAGAATTATTAATCTTACTTTTTCGGTTATATTTAATAATATATGTCTACAGGAAAGACTGCTACCAAAATAAATATATTTATATATATATATATATATATATATATATATATATATATATATATATATATATATATATATATATATATATATATATATATATATATATATATATATATATATATATATATATATATATATATATATATATATATATATATATATATATATATATATATATATATATATATTAGTATATTTTGGTAGCAGTCTTTCCTGTAGACATATATTATTAAATATGACCGAAAAAGTAAGATTAATAATTCTAACACGAATTTTCTCAATCTTTCATACATTTCGCTTCACTGTTGGAGGTAAATCAAAAATCAATTCTCCAAAATTGATTTTTATTTCTAGTCTGACGCGACACGAGCGCGTTTCGTAAAACTTATTACATTTTCAAAGACTTTAGTTCACAAATACACAACTGAATAGAACTTACGCATCTCCGATTTTATATCTACATTTGAGTGAGGTGGAAGGGGTGATGTGGCATTAACACAAGACAGAACAAGATGTGGTATTAATAGGGTATTAATTTCATCAACCCAAGACAGAACAAGAGTATTAATAGGGTATTAATTTCATCAACACAAAACAGAACACGAAACAATGGATATTGAATAGAAGTGTTTGTAGAAAGCCTATTGGTCCATATTTCTTGATGCTTCTATATTGGAGCGGAGTCTTGAGGTGGGTAGAATATAGTTGTGCAATAATTGGCTGTTGATTGCTGGTGTTGACTTCTTGATGTGTAGTGCCTCGCAAACGTCAAGCCGCCTGCTATCGCTGTATCTATAGATGATTTCTGTGTTGTTTACTAGGATTTCTCTGGCGATGGTTTGGTTGTGGGAAGAGATTATATGTTCCTTAATGGAGCCCTGTTGCTTATGCATCGTTAAATGCCTAGAAAGAGATGTTGTTGTCTTGCCTATATACTGGGTTTTTTGGAGCTTACAGTCCCCAAGAGGGCATTTGAAGGCATAGACGACGTTAGTCTCTTTTAAAGCGTTCTGTTTTGTGTCTGGAGAGTTTCTCGTGAGTAGGCTGGCCGTTTTTCTGGTTTTATAGTAAATCGTCAGTTGTATCCTCTGATTTTTGTCTGTAGGGATAACGTTTCTATTAACAATATCTTTCAGGACCCTTTCCTCCGTTTTATGAGCTGTGGAAAAGAAGTTCCTGTAAAATAGTCTAATTGGGGGTATAGGTGTTGTGTTAGTTGTCTCTTCAGAGGTTGCATGGCTTTTCACTTTCCTTCTTATGATGTCTTCGACGAAACCATTGGAGAAGTCGTTATTGACTAGGACCTGCCTTACCCTACAGAGTTCTTCGTCGACTTGCTTCCATTCTGAGCTGTGGCTGAGAGCACGGTCGACATATGCGTTAACAACACTCCTCTTGTACCTGTCTGGGTAGTCGCTGTTGGCATTTAGGCACATTCCTATGTTTCCTTAGTGTAGACTGCAGTGTGGAAACCTCCGCCCTTTTCCATGACCGTTACATCTAGAAAGGGCAGCTTCCCATCCTTTTCCATCTCGTAAGTGAAACGCAGCACGGAACTCTGCTCAAATGCCTCCTTCAGCTCCTGCAGATGTCTGACATCAGGTACCTGTGTAAAAATGTCGTCAACATACCTGCAGTATATGGCCGGTTTCAAGTTCATGTCGACTAAGACTTTTTGCTCGATGGTACCCATGTAGAAGTTTGCAAACAGGACACCTAGGGGAGAACCCATGGCGACCCCATCCACTTGCTTATACATGTGCCCATCCGGGCTCAAGAAGGGTGCCTCTTTAGTACAAGCTTGGAGTAGTTTCCTCAGAATATTTTCTGGTATGTCAGGAGGAGTACAGGCTGGATCACGATACACTCTGTCGGCTATCATTCCGATTGTCTCGTCCACAGGTACGTTGGTAAACAGCGATTCTACGTCCAACGAGGCTCTTATCCCTGTGGCCCGTGTGCCCCGCAGTAAGTCAACAAATTCCTTTGGAGACTTCAGGCTGAAGGCGCAAGGAACATAAGGAGTCAGCAGGCCGTTGAGTCGCTTCGCCAGTCTGTACGTGGGTGTGGGTATCTGGCTAATGATTGGCCGAAGTGGGTTTCCAGGCTTGTGCGTCTTGACATTTCCATACGCATATCCTGGATATGCGTATATATATATATATATATATAAATTATTTTTTGTGCTTTATTATGCATTTGATGGTTACAAGATATACATGGGTTGATACAAAAATAATAATGCAAAAAGGTGCTTAAAGGTTATGGATCTCTTGAAAAACACAACAATGGGAAACATTGATGAATGTCACAGACGGGTTCGATCATTGTTGCAAGTCAAACACTTCTTCGAATTCCTCTGAAGTTGGACTAGTGCCCAAGACGCAACAGGCATTTCCCCTCTGAATCGCAACACTGAGGCGCTGGAACAAGAAACTTTTTGGTCTCTGGTCTTTTGTAGCGCTGATCAATTTGTCCCCCAATTCCTTCAGGAACTTCAATGCACATTTTCCCCACGAACCGAGGGTCTCCGAGCCGATCGGAACAAAGCTGTAGCAGTGTGCTAGACCTCTGTATTTAATAATTTTCTGCGATTCCCTGAAAGAAGCAGCACCACCGCTTTCACGTGTGCTGTAGTGGAGGTAGGTACTGGCCAGTGTGGCTGCGCACGTGTAGTCCCATACCACTTGCTTACCATCCTTCCAAGGTAGCAAGGTGACCCCATCAGGGCGCTTCTGAGGGTCGTTAGGTCTGGATAAGTGTGGTTCTCTTTGTGCCGGGCAGCAGGCTGTGGCGAGGCTCCTCTTGATGATGTCGTTGACTTCTTCATGTCTTGCGATTTTACCCTGTGATTTACGACATACCAGACCATGACGACCATATTGGTCTGCCATCGCAGTTCCGCAGATGCACCTATGTTCAGTGAGGATCGGGGCGGCAAGGCGAAGGGCAACTCCAATGCGGAGAGCGTCATGACTGAGGCGAGTTCCCAGGGCTGCATTGGGCACAGCAAATAAAAAATCCCCGGCGTGGGGTGCTGTTACCGCTAGGAGGCGGGCTTTGTTTTCAGCATCAGCGTTGTCAATCATTGCTGTGACAGTCTTTTCCATTATGGGGCTATCCCAGTGGGCCTGCTTGTGGTCTTTTGGAACTCGTGGTCGGGGTTGAGGGTGTGCAATGGTGTCCCATTGTCTGACTGCTTCGATGAACGTTTGATCATGAGTTCCCGCTGTCTCTCTCATACGCTCAGGTAGGATCTGCCCTACCAATTCGTTGGCTGCTGTACATGAGGATAAGAATGCTGGAAGTGCTACCTCAGTTGCCTTTCGTATGCCTATCCCTCCAAATCTCACTGGTAGTGTTGCTTGGTCCCACTGACTGTCATCTAAATCTAGGTTGAGTGCCTTCCTGAATATTGACCTGAGGAGCTCATCATATTGATTTAGAAGTGGGTTGCCAAAAGTTGGTGCACACCTTAAGAAGTATGTTAGCCTGGGCAAGGTAAGGCACTTTGTGAGATATATATATATATATATATATATATATATATATATATATATATATATATATATATATATATATATATATATATATATATATATATATATATATATATATATATATATATATATATATATGTATATATATATATGTCGTACCTAGTAGCCAGAACGCACTTCTCAGCCTACTATGCAAGGCCCGATTTGCCTAATAAGCCAAGTTTTCCTGAATTAATATATTTTCTCTAATTTTTTTCTTATGAAATGATAAAGCTACCCATTTCATTATGTATGAGGTAAATTTTTTTTAATTGGAGTTAAAATTAACGTAGATATATGACCGAACCTAACCAACCCTACCTATCCTAACCTATTCTATCTTTGTAGGTGAGGTTAGGTTAGGTAGCCGAAAAAGTTAGGTTAGGTTAGGTTAGGTAGGTTAGGTAGTCGAAAAACAATTAATTCATGAAAACTTGGCCTATTAGGCAAATTGGGCCTTGCATAGTAGGCTGAGAAGTGCGTTCTGGCAACTAGGTACGACATATATATATATATATATATATATATATATATATATATATATATATATATATATATATATACATGCCTTCCCGAAGGCACCAGATCTGGTGCCTTCGGGAAGTGGAGATGTTTGAGATATATATCTCGAACTATCTACTTCTTTTGTAAGGTCTGATGGTGTAGTGGGTTAAAGCATACTAGTTATGCCTGCTACTGGAAGGTAGTTGTGCTTTCTAGGTTCGAGTCCCACTGGTGGGTGTTGTCCAAAGATTATTTAATCTTCACTTGTGGTTTATGCAAGTATAGGCTTATAAGCTGGACACGAGTTCTCTCACATTGACAGTGGCTTGATGGAAAATGCAGACTGACCCCACACTCATCTGGTGCCTTCGGGAAGTGGAGATGTTTGAGATATATATCTCGAACTATCTACTTCTTTTGTAAGGTCTGATGGTGTAGTGGGTTAAAGCATACTAGCTATGCCAGCTACTGGAAGGTAGTTGTGCTTTCTGGGTTCGAGTCCCACTGGTGGGTGTTGTTCAAAGATTATTTAATCTTCACTTGTGGTTTATGCAAGTATAGGCTTATAAGCTGGACACGAGTTCTCTCACATTGACAGTGACTTGATGGAAAATGCAGAGTGACCCCACACTCATCTGGTGCCTTCGGGAAGTGGAGATGTTTGAGATATATATCTCGAACTATCTACTTCTTTTGTAAGGTCTGATGGTGTAGTGGGTTAAAGCATACTAGTTATGCCTGCTACTGGAAGGTAGTTGTGCTTTCTGGATTCGAGTCCCACTGGTGGGTGTTGTCCAAAGATTATTTAATCTTCACTTGTGGTTTATGCAAGTATAGGCTTATAAGCTGGACACGAGTTCTCTCACATTGACAGTGGCTTGATGGAAAATGCAGACTGACCCCACACTCATCTGGTGCCTTCGGGAAGTGGAGATGTTTGAGATATATATCTCGAACTATCTACTTCTTTTGTAAGGTCTGATGGTGTAGTGGGTTAAAGCATACTAGTTATGCCTGCTACTGGAAGGTAGTTGTGCTTTCTGGGTTCGAGTCCCACTGGCGGGTGTTGTCCAAAGATTATTTAATCTTCACTTGTGGTTTATGCAAGTATAGGCTTATAAGCTGGACACGAGTTCTCTCACATTGACAGTGGCTTGATGGAAAATGCAGACTGACCCCACACTCATCTGGTGCCTTCGGGAAGTGGAGATGTTTGAGATATATATCTCGAACTATCTACTTCTTTTGTAAGGTCTGATGGTGTAGTGGGTTAAAGCATACTAGTTATGCCTGCTACTGGAAGGTAGTTGTGCTTTCTGGGTTCGAGTCCCACTGGTGGGTGTTGTCCAAAGATTATTTAATCTTCACTTGTGGTTTATGCAAGTATAGGCTTATAAGCTGGACACGAGTTCTCTCACATTGACAGTGGCTTGATGGAAAATGCAGACTGACCCCACACTCATCTGGTGCCTTCGGGAAGTGGAGATGTTTGAGATATATATCTCGAACTATCTACTTCTTTTGTAAGGTCTGATGGTGTAGTGGGTTAAAGCATACTAGTTATGCCTGCTACTGGAAGGTAGTTGTGCTTTCTGGGTTCGAGTCCCACTGGTGGGTGTTGTCCAAAGATTATTTAATCTTCACTTGTGGTTTATGCAAGTATAGGCTTATAAGCTGGACACGAGTTCTCTCACATTGACAGTGGCTTGATGGAAAATGCAGACTGACCCCACACTCATCTGGTGCCTTCGGGAAGTGGAGATGTTTGAGATATATATCTCGAACTATCTACTTCTTTTGTAAGGTCTGATGGTGTAGTGGGTTAAAGCATACTAGTTATGCCTGCTACTGGAAGGTAGTTGTGCTTTCTGGGTTCGAGTCCCACTGGTGGGTGTTGTCCAAAGATTATTTAATCTTCACTTGTGGTTTATGCAAGTATAGGCTTATAAGCTGGACACGAGTTCTCTCACATTGACAGTGGCTTGATGGAAAATGCAGACTGACCCCACACTCATCTGGTGCCTTCGGGAAGTGGAGATGTTTGAGATATATATCTCGAACTATCTACTTCTTTTGTAAGGTCTGATGGTGTAGTGGGTTAAAGCATACTAGTTATGCCTGCTACTGGAAGGTAGTTGTGCTTTCTGGGTTCGAGTCCCACTGGTGGGTGTTGTCCAAAGATTATTTAATCTTCACTTGTGGTTTATGCAAGTATAGGCTTATAAGCTGGACACGAGTTCTCTCACATTGACAGTGGCTTGATGGAAAATGCAGACTGACCCCACACTCATCTGGTGCCTTCGGGAAGTGGAGATGTTTGAGATATATATCTCGAACTATCTACTTCTTTTGTAAGGTCTGATGGTGTAGTGGGTTAAAGCATACTAGTTATGCCTGCTACTGGAAGGTAGTTGTGCTTTCTGGGTTCGAGTCCCACTGGTGGGTGTTGTCCAAAGATTATTTAATCTTCACTTGTGGTTTATGCAAGTCGGGCCTTATATATATATATATATATATATATATATATATATATATATATATATATATATATATATATATATATATATATATATATATATCGTACCTAGTAGCCAGAACGCACTTCTCAGCCTACTATGCAAGGCCCGATTTGCCTAATAAGCCAAGTTTTCCTGAATTATTAAATTTTCTCTATTTTTTTTTCTTATGAAATGAGAAAGCTACCCATTTCATTATGTATGAAGTCAATTTTTTTTTATTGGAGTTAAAATTAACGTAGATATATGACCGAACCTAACCAACCCTACCTAACCTAACCTAACCTATCATTATAGGTTAGGTTAGGTTAGGTAGCCGAAAAAGTTAGGTTAGGTTAGGTTAGGTAGGTTAGGTAGTCGAAAAACCATTAATTCATACAAACTTGGCTTATTAGGCAAATCGGGCCTTGCATAGTAGGCTGAGAAGTGCGTTCTGGCTACTAGGTACGACATATATATATATATATATATATATACGGAATGCGACACGAAATGAGGTGCCATGACAGACCCAGCACTCAGACCAGCCATGCCGAAAGCCAAGAAACAATCCAGTTGGGACAGCCCCATTGTAGACAAAGAAACCACAGCTTTGCTGGAGGCAGCAACAACCCCCAGTGATCGTGCACGTCTCACAGCTGTGCAGGCTCCCCATGCAGGGGACTTCCTTCTGGCAGTCCCTATGTCTGCGACAGGCACACGTCTTGATCCGCAGGAGCTCCGTATTGCAGTCGCTCTCAACCTTGCTGCCCCTATCCACACTGTTCACAGGTGTATTTGCGGAGAGGCAGATGCTGACGAATATGGATTGCATGGCCTGCACTGTGGAAAATCGGGTGGTTGGCACACTAGACACGACGAAGTCAACGACATCATTAAAAGAAGCCTTGCCTCTGCTCAGTGAGAGAGGCAAGGCTCTCTCACTGAGCAGAGAGAGAGCCCCGCAACCTAC
This sequence comes from Procambarus clarkii, assembly GCF_020424385.1. Taxonomy (NCBI): domain Eukaryota; kingdom Metazoa; phylum Arthropoda; class Malacostraca; order Decapoda; family Cambaridae; genus Procambarus; species Procambarus clarkii. The sequence continues at coordinate 22,517,052 of NC_059597.1, forward strand.
TGAACCGTGACTCTGTTAGCTTTGCCGGCCGACCAGACGGAATCACACTGCGTCCGTGGAAGGGTGGCAGGCAGTTAGCATGGGACTATACTTGCGTATCCACCCTGGCAACGACATACATCACCCTCTCTGCCGGCACAGCAGGAGCCGCAGCGACACACAGAGAAAAACAAAAGTCAGTCAAGTACAGGCAATTAGATCAAAGGTACAACTTCGTTCCAATAGGGTCTGAGACCCTAGGCCCATGGGGTGAGAGTGCAAGAAGGTTTCTTAAGGATCTTGGTTCCAAGCTCATTGACACCACAAGAGACCCTAGAGCAGCAAGTTTTCGCTTTCAGCGCCTCAGTGTCGCGATCCAGAGGGGAAATGCCCGCTGCATCCTCGGTGCCTGCCCGGCGTCGGAGGAGTTCGAGGAAATCTACAGCCTCTAGGAAGCGAACTTTTTCTTGTGTCCTCTTAATGTTCATTTTTTGTATAAAATCAGATATGTAACTGTATAACCTTGCATAATAAAGTGTACATCATAATAAAAAAAAAAAAATATATATATATATATATATATATATATATATATATATATATATATATATATATATATATATATATATATATATATATATATATATATATATATATATATATAGGTATAGGTAATTGAACCATTTATGGGGAAATCATGGAGGAGTGTACTTCTGTCACAGTCGAGCAACTTAATATTTTCCACCACCCAGCAAGAATATTTGTAGCCGGATTCAGCAATTCTGGGAAAACGTCTCTAGCGGGCAATTTATGTGTTAAATACCATGGAAAATTCTCACAAATTTTAGTGTCAACTGGAAATAATACAGAACATCCTCTTTCAAACATCCCCTTTCTGCGAAACAAGGTTACTCTCTCCCAGGAGCTGATTAACCCATTAGAGAATAAAGATCCTTTTTCAAATGAGTCAGTTTTGTATATAATTGATGACTTATACCTGGAAGCCATACAGAGTCCAATTATAGCCAATATCTTCCCCCGAGGGAGACACGGTAATATTTCCGTAATTCTAATTAGTCAAAATTTGTTCCCCCAGGGGAAATATGCCAGGACAATAACTCTGAATTGTAGCCATTATATATTAATGAAGCAGAGAGACATAACCCAACTTAAAATTTTAAGTGGCCAGTTATATGGGCGAAAAACTATTAATAATTTTGTTGAAATATACTGTCAGGCAATATCCCAGAGCAAGTATGGTTATTTATTGGTCGGTCTGACGGTTCCTGAGGCATTACAACTACGAATGAGCATCGCTAATGAAGACCGGTGTGAAATTGTTTATCAAATGTAATAAAAAAAATGTCTCTAACTATACAGAAATGGTCAGCTCTTACCACCATCTATAATGACATTTCTAGCTTGGGTGGTTTCACAGGATCAATTCAAAAATTGTATAAGGCTGCCAGACTTAAAGACCCCAACGTCAGTATTGCAGATGTGAAGGAATTTCTTCGTGGAGAGCGATCTTATACCTTACATAGGAGAAATTTAGTTAGGTTCCCCCCAACGGATAATATTAGCTCCTAAGCCTCGTACCATAATTGCCTGGGACCTAGGGGACTTTTGTAATTTACAAAAATACAAAAATGGTGTTAAATATATTTTAATTTGTGTCGATGTTTGTTCCCGCCTAATGCAGACTGAAACTTTAAAAACAAATAATTTGAGTGATGTGTTAGTCGCTCTAAAGAAGATATAAGAGGAAACGCCTCAGTTTCTCGGTGTAAGGCGGATATTCACCGACCGAGGTAGAGAATTTTACAACAAGTCAGTTCAAAATTATTTTAATAAGAAAAATATTAAATTATATAGTGTATTTTCGGAAATGAAATCTAGCATAGTGGAGCGAGCCATCAAAACTTTACACATAAGCTGTATCATTATATGACCCAAGCGAATTCATTAAAATACATCCACATCCTCATGAAAGTTGTGGATGTGTACAACCACACATTCCACAGGATACTAAAAAATACTCCTCATGCCATTCATAAGTTGAAAAATATTGAAGATATACGAAGACAGTTTAAGGTCATGTATTTAAACAATGACTCCCCCATAACTTCCATCAGTCCACGGCTGCACCTTGGACAGCATGTGCGATTGGCAAAGCGTAGGAATATATTTCACAAAGGCTTTTGGCTCCAAAATACACAAGAATTTTTTCTAGTGTCACATATTGACAGAACACATCCAATCCCGACATATAAAATCAAAGATTTAAACAACGAGCCGGTCAATGGCATGTTTTATGAGCAAGAATTGATCCCAGCATCCCTTCCAGACTATTTTCCTATAACGATATTACAGTCTAGGAAAACATCGAAAGGACACAGAGAATATTTCGTCAAGTGGAGAGGGTACCCAGATTCTAGCAATAGCTGGATTAAAGCTCAAGACATCGTCAAATTTAACAAAAAATGACAGTTCATTAGGACTCTCTCGTAGAGAAATATCATCAATTGTTATTTTTATTAAACAGTTTATCACCCAAGAAGCGGAATAAACTAATCAAGGCTTTAAAACGGCAGGAAATTGAATCAATTTGTGAAATTTTTGCTAATTTTCTGAAACGAAACATCCCAGTTCAACCGCAGATAATTATTGGCTTACAAAGGTATTAGAATGACATTCGTTCTGTAGCACGTAAGAAAACTCCATTGTACAAGAAGAAGAATATTCTAACCTCTAGGCGAGGTGGGGCTATATTGGCGGCTCTGCTACCTTTGGCTGTATCGTTAATTTTCTCCCTAATAAGGTAATTACGTAAATAAGTAAGGAGAGGAAAAATGGTGAAAGAATATTGTTTGATACCATGAATCATAGCAGAAAAATATTTATTTAATAAAAACCAGAACACACCATCACCTCTTAATGCGGTGGGTCTGCCCTCTCCCAGCGGTGATGATGGTGAAAGTAAGTCCTTCTCCTTAAAAAATGAAAGCAATTCAAGTAATAATGTTGGCAGTAGCTGTAACCACCCCACCTGTGACTCTGGCGATGGTGATGGGGGAGTGGGGGAAGTGGACACTCCCTCCTCCCATCTGACAAACACAGCTTGTGGGCGGTGTTGCCACGGTAGCTCCTGTGATCCTTATAACTCCTCCAGACGGGCGGGGCTGGTCAGACAACCATTAAATGTCATTGAGCCCGACGCCCGGGCGCTGCTCTTTAAAAAAAAAAAAAACACGGGCCAGCTGGTGCGACCATCGCCTTTTTTTTTTTAAATAAATAAAAAAAGGGAACATTCCATTCTACCAGCCAAAATGCGGCTAATTGTTGCTCGGCACACTCCTCATAAAGCCACCATCATGACCCAAAATCCAAGTCTGGACAACTTAATAAATGTGAATTTTAAAATTGAGGAAATTCCACATGTCAAAACATTATTGAACATGTTTGAACAAAACAGCCAACAGGTGGTATGGGATAGCCGTGGAAATTTATTAAAGCCTGTGCAAAATTTAAATATTTTAGATATAATTAAAACTTTAGCCTTTACTAAAGGACAATTTAGGACAACTGACAAGGAGGATGTAAGAATTTTACTGAAGGTGGCTGGCATAGACCCGGCCTTCATACGTAAATATCGCACCAGATAACAGTTAAAAGGGGGGACGGGTATCCATAGGAGACCCCATTGGGAGCCGTATTGAAGACCTATATGAACCACATCTTAAACACCACAATATTCAGTTGTGTATGCACCATGGAGCAAGCTTCTAGACCCACTCCTCCTCCACCTGCAGAAGACAAATCTCCCCTATTAAAGAAGTTGGTTGCTACACAGCGGTACTACAAGTATGTCGAACAGAAATGTAGATTGATATATGCATTGTGGGATTGTTATGACCGTCTTGTGTTGAGTGCCCTTCCAGAACTGGTTTTTAAGTCATTTGGAGAAACAGTGAAACGTTATGAAGAATGTTCATCCCAGGAAATCCAGACGGAGATATGGCAAATGGAAAAATTAACCTTCCAACATTTTGACCAGATTACAGCCTTCGAGTCTGGGCGGAGTGTCTATGTGCTTATAAGGTGAGAAAGGTGGCTTCTACCCCACACCCCTACATTCCTCTCCCTCCAGGTGGGGACACAGGTGTATTTAAAGGTCCCCCACCATCGCTCCTGGTCACTATAGTTGTTGTCGACACGCTCCTCACAGCCGCCCTTCACCATGTCGTTATCATCTATCAAGACAATAAACGACGACATCACCGACACCCACGCGTTTGGTGTTGGTGATGTAATAGTGTACGACCTGCTCGCCACCGTTGTGCGTCCCTATGGACTGGCAAGTGTAATATAGAAGTCTTATAACTATGCCCGTGTGGAACGTGTTGGTCTGACTAATGTCAACAGGGCCACAATACGTTATCGGTCTACCCCAGGGGACACTGAAGTGAAGATAGCCCCTTACCCCTCCGACGGTCAAGATATTGTCGAAGAACCAGTACTCTTCTTCCGCCCCACCATAGTGGTGCCAATTTCCGCATTTGGTGCAGGAGCACCCTTCGAGTCCAACCCTATAGCTCAGGAGCAAGTACAGTCTTCCGCCGACACTCACTACATCACCAACCTCACCCTGGATACGGCCAAGAACAGGCTTTTTTGGCTCAAAACTGCCTTAACAAAAGTGGGCAATTTAATGGTGAGAACCCCCACCATATTTCAACTGGTGGTTCCCCATGGCTTAGGGGTTCCCGTGATGGTATGGACAACTGGCACAAGGACATCGGACCCATGCTGATCTCACTTCATCACGAACTGAGCAAGCATAACAAGGAGCTTGTAATCCTCAAACGTCCCACTGCTGTTACCCCATCAATGGTACCCCTCCCGATCGTTGATTCCAGAGGGTGATAGTAAAACTATCACCCTAGACGCTGTGGTGGGAGAGGGTGCCACCACCCCAGGAAGCTCTTCTCGTTCTACACCACCAGCACCACCAGCTACCCCCAGGAAGAAGAGACATCTACAAGAGTACTCATCCAGCTCCACCTCCACCACCTCCCCACCTCCACCCACAACATCTATCACAGCCAAACGACGGATCGAAACCACTATCGACTTCGACCCCCACACAAATCATCGTATCGACACCATCCTCGATGGAGAGTCACAGGAAATATTCCTGTTATCCTCCCACCAAAAAAAAATGAAAGCTGTAACCACCCCCCCCCCCCCAGAAAAGAAGAGGTGGCAGCACCACCACCAACAGTAACAGCAGCAGTGACGACAGCAGCAGTACCACCATCTACAGCAGCTCCAGTGGTGGTGACAGAGCCAGCAGCAGCACCACCACCACCACCAACAACGGTGGCAGTGGCGTCAGCGGTACCAACAGCTCCAGCAGCGGTGGTACCAGCAGCAGCAGCACCAACAACGGTGGCAGTTGCGTCAGCGGTACCAACAGTTCCAGCAGCGGTGGCAGCAGCAGCAGCAGCACCAACAGCAGCTGTTCTTTATATGTAATTTGTTGTGGGAATAATTCCCCTGTTGTAGTTCTTTAAAACTAATATTTCCTTTGTAGTTTAATAAAATAAAATATAAGTAATGTTGTTTTATTTCCCCATCATACAAAAACCCCTCTCCCATATATTCCCCAATCAGTACATAAGTGAACAATGGCCGAGGAACATTACATATACCTTACTAGTCTCGACCAAGAAGATATATACAACAACACAAGTTCAGCATTTACAAACACCATCCCCACGCTACATTTAAACCCTTCCATTAAACATGAAGTGGCTTTAGTCAACATACTCCTACCCAGGCGAATTAATGCCATCATCAAGGATGAGGAGGAGTCTGGCATAGATGTCTATGCTATTTGTAAACGTGGAACTCTTTCTAAAAGCCCACAACACCTAATTTATACTTTCCTCCCAAAAACCAACATATTATCCAGAAACATCACATTCATCACGAGTGAGCTTAGCTGGCAAATAATCACTGACATGAAACTAAGTTTCAGGAGTGATTTCAAAATATACTTCACAGAAAGAGAACCAATCCTCACCTATGACCAATCTTTAGAGCGGGTATTTGTGGTGTTGTGTGTTACTGAGGAAGTCTTGGTTGTAGGGTTGATATAAAGTCATTGCTTGGTTATTGACTTTAATACTTAAATTGATACATGACTAGTAGCTTCCAAGCTGGTAGCGTCCTGTACGCTCTCTTGTTTACCTCCCTCTGGCGTGTGAGGCACCGCACATAGAAAACGGATGGTACCATTTTCTGTGAACATGACATACCTCCTTTTCTTTAAAAAGAATGAATACAGGATGTCTACCATGCTTGTAGCACAAAGCAAAGTTATTAACACAAAGTAAGTTATTAACATATCAAGAGATATTGCATACATTTAACATTATTTAAGCACACAAAGAATTTAAACAACTTAATCTTTACCACAAAGGATTCACAATGTTAAAAATACATATGCAATGTTAAACAGACATAAAAGAATCTGTAATCCAAAGTTACAAAATATTGAATGAGAGATCTGCATTTTTCAAACAATATTAAATTTAATTTAGAATAATAAGTAAATACTTTGCATTACAAAGGAACACAATTAATCATCAAATCGTGTAGGGCGTTTAACATGACGTTTAGGACTAGAGTCCCCAAATACAAGAATATCCCTTGATGAATTGTTTATTGGTTATAACTCATTTTTTCTTTTTTCCTTTGCACGACTTTGCACTTCATCATTTTCTACACTAATTGGAATCACTTTGAAATAGGCCATATTACGTGTTATACTATGATCTCTATTACTCTCTGTTACCATAGTTCCTTTTACACTAATCACTTTATATGGTATTGTATCATACGGCATATCTAGCTTTCCCTCTTTTTTCTTTTTAACGAGAACAGTATCTCCAGCCTTTATGAATTGTTCCTTTGCACGTTGATCATGAGCAATTTTCATTTTGCCCTTGGCTAGTGCATCCTTCTGAGCGAGACGTTTATCCGTTACCTCGGCTGGCATGACAGGTAGTGCGATTCTCATAGGACGTCCAAATAAAAGTTCGCCAGGCGACTTGCCCAGTGTTCCATGCGGTGTTGCACGGTAGTTCCTGAGAAAAGCATACATAGCTTGTTTCCAGGATCGTCCTTCGGCATGAGCACAGCGTACCACTTTCATGAGTGGTTGCATGAATCTCTCGACTTCTCCATTTGCTTGAGGATGTAGTGACATCACACGGCGGTGTTTGAATCCAATATGCTCAGCAAAGTTGATGAAGTCTTGTCCATTGAATGGCGGTCCATTGTCCGTCTTGACAACTTCAGGAATTCCAAAGTTTGAAAAGATCTTGTCGAGTTTCGGGATGACAGCCTTTGCAGATGTGGAAGTGATGATTTCTACTTCTGGATAACGTGAGTGATCATCAATGACTACCATCAAGTTGGTAGCGGTCCGCAGAATTCTGTCCATCGATACTTCCATCCATGGTGCAGCAGGTAGTGGTGAAGGTTGTAGAGGTGTTGGTCTTGAAGTATCCACTGCAGCTTGGCAAGGGACACAGGCATCATGCATATCCTTTGCTTGACAATCAATGCCAGGAAACCACACCTTTTCTCGTAGCAGCTGTTTGGTCCTAACAAGACCTTGGTGTCCTTGATGTGCAAGCTTCAGAGCACGTTGCTGGAGAACAGCTGGAATGACGATACGAGTACCTCGCAGCACGGTGTCGCATTGTTTTGTAACACTTAATTCTGTCTGGATGCGTTCAAGTGCTTTGAATGCATCTTGGTCAACTCCTGAGGGTGGGATGCGTGGATACTTTTTCTTAGTCAATGCATCCACTGTTGCTTGCAGAGTTGGATCCTCTATGGTTGCAGTACGGATTTCATCAAGAGTGAGAACCTTAGGGACTGCATCACAGGTTACAGAGTGTACATATTCCTCGGCAACTTGAATTACATCTGGGTTGATGTACAGATGAACTTTGCTATCAGTAGAACAATCCATGGGTTCAATTCGATCAGAAAATTCAGCAACAATAGCATCAACATTGTTTGCAGATTCCACTGCTACAGCATTAGAAAGCTGAAGTAGCCCCAATTTGGCTGAAGTCTTGTAACTGAGTAGAGACTCCTTTGCATTCCTAACAACATGGAATGTAGTAATGAGCATTGTACTCTTTGACTTAATCTCTGCAGTGAAAGTTCCAATCACTGGCAAGGCTACCTTTGAAGCATAGGCAGTGGCTTTGCCATTATAGTTTTCAAGCTTTGGGAACTGTTTTTTAAATTTCTCATAGTGGCACTCAGCAATGGTATCAATGTTTGATCCAGTGTTAATAAGAACTTTGAGACAAATACCAGTAATGTATACACATGTCTCTGGGTTGTTTGGAAGATCATTCCATTCTGTGATTGATTGTACTCCAAAAGTATAATCACATTCACTGTCATCTGAGACTGGTTGTAATGAAATGTTGTCTTGTACATTATTAACATTCTGGATATGAGGTGCAATATTGTGTTTACCACCTCGACCCCTATGACCTGATCCTCGTACAATACTTTTGTTCACTGACTGTGGTTTCTTTAGTGCGGAACGACACATAGCACCAAAATGACCTAGTTTTCCACACTCATAGCACTTCTTACCTTGAGCAGGACAAACATTACCTTGGTGTGGGTAGTCTCCTCCACAATTGTAACATTTATTGTTGACACCCTCTGATGTGGGTCGTTGTGACTGCTTTAGTCTTGTTCCATGACTCCAGTTGTGATGTGGCTCTCGGCTCAATTTACTGTTAGGTTTGGCATGATATCTTCTTTGATTACGGTGTCCTCCCTGAACCTTACGTACCTCATCACTGTTAGTAACAGAGGCAGAACTGTTGTTGGCACTGCACTCCATGACACGTGCAGCATCTTCCATTCGACGAGCCATATCCAGTATCTTGGTAAGAGAACTTTCATCATCAGCAAGTTCTAGAGCTCTTCGACGGAGACGTGTAGATGTGCATGTTTCAATTATTTGCTGTTATATTTCTTTGTCAACATCAGCAAACTCACAATGGGCTGCTAAACCCTGCAGACGTGTGTGGTATTGATCAACGGTTTCATTAAAGAGTTGTTTTGCTCTGCTGAAATGCATAATTTCCATTGCAGTATTTTGCCTTGGTTTAAAATGCTGTTAGTTTGGCTTTGGCACCGCCAGTGTCTTTCAGTGTATCAAAAATGTCACAAACTCTATCACCTGCATAATGAAGTAGAAAGGCACGCTTTCTGTCAGTACTTTTGATGTCTGAAACTATCAGCAAATTTTCAAACTTTTTAAGCCATTTGACCCACTTCTGTGACAGGTTTGTCTGGTCACAGTCAGGATCAAATGCAGGAAACTGAGGTATATTTGCCATTTTTTTTGGTACTGAATAAATGGAAACTTATCACTTAAATGATCCTCAGAATATTAAACACTTACTGCACTGTATATGTTAGTTAAGAATGCACTGTAATTACTATAATTTTGCAAAGCACACAAGCATTTTAATGCAAAAGTTCACAACAGAGCACAATACAGCAGCAACTGACCTCTTACCTAGCCCTTGTGTACATGTGTTGTTCCTACTCACAGCAGCACAGCAGTTGCCAGCAGTTGGCACAGCAGTAGTTAGCAGTTGGTACAGCAGTCAGTTCACAGCGTGAAGAATTGTGGCACAGAGCGCGTTTCGTATACCTAACATCGGGTTTTGTATACAGCATCAAAGCGTTGTTTCGTACACAGCGTCGGCAGATTTCCAGATTCCTCAGTACTCAGCTTGTCAGCACAGCATTAGTTAGCACACAGCATTGGTTAGCACACAGCATTGGTTAGCACACAGCATTGGGTATGGTGCTCACAGACAGCTTCTCTTCCTCCACCGGGCGAGACAGCATGCTCCTTCCTTGTGTTTGAAGCTGAACAAATACCTGCGTTCACAGTTCATCCTCGTCGCCAATGTGGTGTTGTGTGTTACTGAGGAAGTCTTGGTTGTAGGGTTGATATAAAGTCATTGCTTGGTTATTGACTTTAATACTTAAACTGATACATGACTAGTAGCTTCCAAGCTGGTAGCGTCCTGTACGCTCTCTTGTTTGCCTCCCTCTGGCGTCTGAGGCGAAACACATAGAAAACGGATAGTACCATTTTCTGTGAACATGACAGTATTACTAGCTTCAACTAATAACAATGAAATGTTAAGTTATAGAGAGTTGTTTTGCTCTCCTGAAATGCATAATTTCCATTGCAGTATTTTGCTTTGGTTTGAAATGCTCTGTTAGTTTCGCTTTGGCAGTGTCATAATCTTTGGCACCACCAGTGTCTTTCAGTGTATCAAAAATGTCACAAACTCTATCACCTGCATAATGAAGTAGAAAGGCACGCTTTCTTTCAGCACTTTCTGAAATGTCTGAAACTATCAGCAAATTTGGTTATTAACCCTCTTAAAATTAAGTTAACGAGCCAGTTAATAATATAACTGGCTCGTTATATTCTCTCAGTCTTCAATTTAAACACAGAATAGCTAATGTACTTGGTTTTGACAGCAGTCGCAAATACACCATTTATCGGGCAAAATCAGATGATATTACAACAGCCTCCAAGGTCGTGGCCTCATTCCCCCCAGACAATGACGGAGGTTGTGACTATTTACTTCCTCCTTCTACTTGTAGTAGAAGGAGGAAGTAGTAGAAGGAGGGAGTAGTAGATGGAGGGAGTAGTAGATGGAGGGAGTAGTAGAGAGAGGAGGTAGTAGAAGGAGGGAGTAGTAGATGGAGGGAATAGTAGATGGAAAGAGTAGGAGAAGGAGGGAGTAGTAGGAGGGAGAAAAAGGAGAAGGGAGTAGTAGAAGGAGGGAGAAAAAGGAGAAGGGAGTAGTAGACTGAGGGAGTAGAAGAAGGAGGGAGTAGTAGATGGAGGGAGTAGTAGATGGAGGGAGTAGTAGATGGAGGAAGTAGTAGAAGGAGGGAGTAGTAGAAGGAGGGAGTATTAGAAGAAGGAAGTAGTAGATGGAGGGAGTAGTAGAAGGAGGGAGAAGTAGAAGGAGGGAGTAGTAGATGGAGGGAGTAGTAAAAAGAGGGAGTAGAAGAAGGAGGGAGTAGTAGAAGGAGGAAGTAGTAGAAGGAGGGAGTAGTAGAAGGAGGAAGTAGTAGAACGAGGGAGTAGCAGAAGGAGGGAGTAGGAGAAGGAGGGAGTAGTAGAAGAAGGGAGGAGGAGAAGGAGGGAGTTGTAGAAGGAGGAATTAGTAGGAGCGAGTAGTAGAAGGAGGGAGAAGTAGAAGGAGGGAGTTGGAGAAGGAGGGAGCAGTAGAAGGTGGGAGTAGTAGAAGGAGGGAGTAGTAGATGGGGGAGTAGTAGAAGAAGGGAGTAGTAGAAGGAGGGAGCAGTAGAAGGAGGGAGTAGTAGATGGAGGGATTAGTAGAAGGAGGGAGTAGTAAATTGAGGATGTAGTAGATGGAGGGAGTAGTAGATGGAGGGAGTAGTAGAAGGAGGGAGTAGTAGAAGGAGGGAGTAGTAGAAGAAGGACATATTAGGAGGGAGATGTAGAAGGAGGGAGTAGTAGAAGAAGGAAATATTAGAAGGTGGGAGTAGCAGAAGGAGGGAGTAGGAGAAGGAGGGAGTAGTAGAAGAAGGGAGTAGGAGAAGGAGGGAGTTGTAGAAGGAGGAAGTAGTAGGAGGGAGTAGTAGAAGGAGGGAGTAGTAGAAGAAGGGAGTAGTAGAAGGAGGGATTAGTAGAAGATAGGAGTAGGAGAAGGAGGGAGTAGGGGAAGGAGGGAGTAGTAAAAGGAGGGAGTAGTAGAAGAAGGAAATATTAGAAGGAGGAAGTAGTAGAAGGAGGGAGTAGGAGAAGGAGGGAGTAGTAGAAGGAGGGAGTAGTAGAAGGAGGGAGTAGTAGAAGGAGGGAGTAGGAGAAGGAGGGAGTAGTAGAAGGAGGGAGTAATGGAAGGAAGGAGTAGAAGAAGGAGGTAGTAGTAGAAGGAGGGAGTAGGAGAAGGTGGGAGTAGGAGAAGGAGGGAGCAGTAGGAGGGAGTAGTAGAAGGTGGGAGTAGGAGGAGGGAATAGTAGAAGGTGGGAGTAGGAGAAAAAGAGAGTAGTAGAAGGTGGGAGTAGTAGAAGGAGGGAGTAGTAAAAGGAGGGAGTAGTAGAAGGAGAGAGTAGTAGAAGGTGGGAGTAGTAGAAGGAGGGAGTAGTAGAAGGAGGGAGTAGTAGATGGAGAAAGTAGTAGAAAGAGGGAGTAGAAGAAGGAGGGAGTACTAGAAGGAGGGAGCAGTAGAAGGAGGGAGTAGTAGAACGTGGGAGTAGCAGAAGGATGGAGTAGTAGAAGGTGGGAGTAGGAGAAGGAGGGAGTAGTAGAAGGAGGGAGTAGTAGAAGGTGGGAGTAGGAGAAGGAGGGAGTAGTAAAAGGAGGGAGTTGGAGAAGGTGGGAGTAGGAGAAGGAGGGAGTAGTAAAAGGAGGGAGTTGGAGAAGGTGGGAGTACTAGAAGGAGGGAGTAGTAAAAGGAGGGAATAGTAGATAGAGGGAGTAGGAGAAAAAGGGACTAGTAGATGGAGGGAGTAGTAGAAGGAGGGAGTAGGAGAAGGAGGGAATAGTAGAAAGAGGGAGTAGTAGATGCAGGGAGTAGTAGATAAAGGGAGTAGTAGAAGGAGGGAGTAGGAGAAAAAGGGAGTAGTAGATGGAGGGAGTAGTAGAAGGAGGGAGTAGGAGAAGGAGGGAGTAGTAGAAGGAAGAAGTAGTAGAAGGAGGGAGTAGTAGATGGAGGGAGTAGTAGATGGAAGGAGTAGTAGAAGGAGGAAGTAGTAGAAGGAGGGAGTAGTAGATGGAGGGAGTAGGAGAAGGAGGGAGTAGTAGAAGGAGAGAGTAGAAGGAGAAGGGAGTAGTAGATGGAGGGAGTAGTAGATGGAGGGAGTAGTAGATGGAGGGAGTAGTAGAAGGAGGGAGTAGCAGAAGGAAGGAGCAGTAGATGGAGGAAGTAGTAGAAAGAGGAAGTAGTAGATGGAGGGAGTAGTAGAAGGAGAGAGTAGTAGATGGAGGGATTAGTAGCAGGAAGGAGTAGTAGAAGGAGGGAGTAGTAGATGGAGGGATTAGTAGAAGGAGGGAGTAGTAAATTGAGGATGTAGTAGATGGAGGGAGTAGTAGATGGAGGGAGTAGTAGAAGGAGGGAGTAGTAGAAGGAGGGAGTAGTAGAAGAAGGACATATTAGGAGGGAGATGTAGAAGGAGGGAGTAGTAGAAGAAGGAAATATTAGAAGGTGGGAGTAGCAGAAGGAGGGAGTAGGAGAAGGAGGGAGTAGTAGAAGAAGGGAGTAGTAGAAGGAGGGAGTAGTAGAAGGAGGAAGTAGTAGGAGGGAGTAGTAGAAGGAGGGAGTAGTAGAAGAAGGGAGTAGTAGAAGGAGGGATTAGTAGAAGATAGGAGTAGGAGAAGGAGGGAGTAGGGGAAGGAGGGAGTAGTAAAAGGAGGGAGTAGTAGAAGAAGGAAATAGTAGAAGGAGGAAGTAGTAGAAGGAGGGAGTAGGAGAAGGAGGGAGTAGTAGAAGGAGGGAGTAGTAGAAGGAGGGAGTAGTAGAAGGAGGGAGTAGGAGAAGGAGGGAGTAGTAGAAGGAGGGAGTAATGGAAGGAAGGAGTAGAAGAAGGAGGTAGTAGTAGAAGGAGGGAGTAGGAGAAGGTGGGAGTAGGAGAAGGAGGGAGCAGTAGGAGGGAGTAGTAGAAGGTGGGAGTAGGAGAAGGAGGGAATAGTAGAAGGTGGGAGTAGGAGAAAAAGAGAGTAGTAGAAGGTGGGAGTAGTAGAAGGAGGGAGTAGTAAAAGGAGGGAGTAGTAGAAGGAGAGAGTAGTAGAAGGTGGAAGTAGTAGAAGGAGGGAGTAGTAGAAGGAGGGAGTAGTAGATGGAGAAAGTAGTAGAAAGAGGGAGTAGAAGAAGGAGGGAGTACTAGAAGGAGGGAGCAGTAGAAGGAGGGAGTAGTAGAACGTGGGAGTAGCAGAAGGATGGAGTAGTAGAAGGTGGGAGTAGGAGAAGGAGGGAGTAGTAGAAGGAGGGAGTAGTAGAAGGTGGGAGTAGGAGAAGGAGGGAGTAGTAAAAGGAGGGAGTTGGAGAAGGTGGGAGTACTAGAAGGAGGGAGTAGTAAAAGGAGGGAATAGTAGATAGAGGGAGTAGGAGAAAAAGGGACTAGTAGATGGAGGGAGTAGTAGAAGGAGGGAGTAGGAGAAGGAGGGAATAGTAGAAAGAGGGAGTAGTAGATGCAGGGAGTAGTAGATAAAGGGAGTAGTAGAAGGAGGGAGTAGGAGAAAAAGGGAGTAGTAGATGGAGGGAGTAGTAGAAGGAGGGAGTAGGAGAAGGAGGGAGTAGTAGAAGGAGGGAGTAGTAGAAGGAGGGAGTAGTAGATGGAGGGAGTAGTAGATGGAAGGAGTAGTAGAAGGAGGAAGTAGTAGAAGGAGGGAGTAGTAGATGGAGGGAGTAGGAGAACGAGGGAGTAGTAGAAGGGATTAGTAGATGGAGGGAGTAGGAGGAGGGAGTAGTAGAAGGAGAGAGTAGAAGGAGAAGGGAGTAGTAGATGGAGGGAGTAGTAGATGGAGGGAGTAGTAGATGGAGGGAGTAGTAGAAGGAGGGAGTAGCAGAAGGAAGGAGCAGTAGATGGAGGAAGTAGTAGAAAGAGGAAGTAGTAGATGGAGGGAGTAGTAGAAGGAGAGAGTAGTAGATGGAGGGATTAGTAGCAGGAAGGAGTAGTAGAAGGAGGGAGTAGTAGATGGAGGGATTAGTAGAAGGAAGGAGTAGTAGAAGGAGGGAGTAGTAGATGGAGGGAGTAGGAGAAAGAGGGAGTAGAAGAAGGAGGGAGTAGTAGAAGGAGGAAGTAGTAGAAGGAGGGAGTAGTAGAAGGAGGAAGTAGCAGAACGAGGGAGTAGTAGAAGAAGAGATTAGTAGAAGAAGGGAGTAGTAGAAGGAGGGAGTTGGAGAAGGAGGGAGCAGTAGAAGGTGGGAGTAGTAGAAGGAGGGAGTAGTAGATGGAGGGATTAGTAGAAGGAAGGAGTAGTAGAAGAAGGAAGTAGTAGAAGGAGGGAGTAGTAGAAGGAGGGAGTAGTAGAAGGAGGGAGTAGTAGATGGAGAGATTAGTAGAAGGAGGGAGTAGTAGTAGTAGGAGTAGTAGATGGAGGGAGTAGTAGATGGAGGAGTAGGGAGTAGTAGAAGGAGGGAGTAGTAGAAGGAGGGAGTAGTAGAAGGAGGGAGTAGTAGAAGGAGGGAGTAGCAGAGGATTAGAGGAGGGAGGAGGGAGTAGTAGAAGGAGGGAGTAGTAGAGAAGGAGTAGGGAGTAGTAGAAGGAGGGAGTAGTAGAAGGAGGGAGTAGTAGGAGAAGGAGGGAGTAGTAGAAGGAGGGAGTAGTAGAAGGTAGGAGTAGTAGAAGGAGGGAGTAGTAGAAGGAGGGAGTAGTAGAAGGAGGGAGTAGTAGAAGGAGGGAGTAGTAGAAGGAGGGAGTAGTAGAAGAAGGGAGTAGTAGAAGGAGGGAGTAGTAGAAGAAGGAAATATTAGAAGGAGGGAGTAGTAGAAGGAGGGAGTAGGAGAAGGAGGGAGTAGTAGAAGGAGGGAGTAGGAGAAGGAGGGAGTAGTAGAAGGGGGGAGTAGGAGAAGGAGGGAGTAGTAGAAGGAGGGAGTAGTAGAAGGAGGGAGTAGTAGAAGGAGGGAGTAGTAGAAGGAGGGAGTAGTAGAAGGAGGGAGTAGTAGAAGGAGGGAGTAGTAGAAGAAGGAGGGAGTAGTATTAGAAGGAGGGAGTAAGGAGGAGGGAGTAGAGTAGTAGAAGGAGTAGAAGGTGGGAGAGTAGTAGAGAAGGAGGGAGTAGGAGAAGGAGGGGAGTAGTAGAAGGAGGGGAGTAGTAGAAAGAGGGAGTAGTAGAAGGAGAAGGAAGGGTAGAAGGAGGGGGAGTAGTAGAGCAGAAGGAGGGGAGGGAGTAGTAGAAGGAGGAGGGAGTAGTAGAAGGAGGGAGTAGTAGAAGGAGGGAGTAGTAGAAGGAGGGAGTAGGAGAAGGAGGGAGTAGTAGAAGGAGGGAGTATTAGAAGGAGGGAGTAGTAGAAGGAGGGAGTAGGAGAAGGAGGGAGTAGTAGAAGGAGGGAGTAGGAGAAGGAGGGAGTAGTAGAAGGAGGTAGTAGGAGAAGGAGGGAGTAGTAGAAGGTGGGAGTAGTAGAAGGAGGGAGTAGGAGAAGGAGGGAGTAGTAGCAGGAGGGATAGTAGAAGGAAGGAGTAGGAGGAGGAAGTATGAGAAGAGAGTAGGAGAAGGAGGGAGTAGGAGAAGGAGGGAGTAGGAGAAGGAGGGAGAAGTGGAAGGAGGGAGTAGGAGAAGGAGGGAGTAGTAGAAGGAGGGAGTAGGAGAAGGAGGGAGTAGTAGAAAGAGGGAGTAGTAGTAGGAGGGAGTAGTAGAAGAAGGAAATATTAGAAGGAGGGAGTAGTAGTAGGAAGGAGTAGTAGGAGGGAGTAGTAGAAGGTGGGAGTAGGAGAAGGAGGGAGTAGTAGAAGGAGGGAGTAGTAGAAGGTGGGAGTAGAAGGAGGGAGTAGTAGAAGGAGGGAGTAGGAGAAGGAGGGAGAAGTAGAGGGAGGGAGTAGGAGAAGTAGGGAGTAGTAGAAGGAGGGAGTATTAGAAGGAGGGAGTAGTAGAAGGAGGGAGTAGGAGAAGGAGGGAGTAGTAGAAAGAGGGAGTAGTAGGAGGAGGGAGTAGTAGAAGAAGGAAATATTAGAAGGAGGGAGTAGTAGTAGGAAGGAGTAGTAGAAGGAGGGAGTAGTAGAAGGAGGGAGTAAGAGAAGGAGGGAGTAGTAGAAGGAGGGAGTAGTAGAAGGTGGGAGTAGAAGGAGGGAGTAGTAGAAGGAGGGAGTAGAAGAAGGAGAGAGTAGTAGCAGGAGGGATAGTAGAAGGAAGGAGTAGAAGGAGGGAGTATGAGAAGAGAGTAGGAGAAGGAGGGAGTAGGAGAAGGATGGAGTAGGAGAAGCAGGGAGTAGGAGAAGGAGAGAGTAGACGGAGGGAGTAAGAGAATGAGTGAGTAGGAGAAGGGGGGAGTAAGAGAAGGAGGGAGTAGTAGATGGAGGGAGTAGTAGAAGGAGGGAGTAGTAGAAGGAGGGAGTAGTAGAAGGAGGGAGTAGTAGATGGAGGGAGTAGTAGATGTCAGGAGTGGTAGATGGAGGGATTAGTGGAAGGAGGGAGTAGTAGATGGAGGGAGAAGTAGAAGGAGGGAGTAGTAGAAGAAGAAGATATTAGAAGGTGGGAGTAGTAGAAGGAGGGAGTAGGAAAAGGAGGGAGTAGCAGAAGGAGGGGGTAGTAGAAGGTGGGAGTAGAAGGAGGGAGTAGTAGAAGGAGAGAGTAGGAGAAGGAGGGAGTATTAAAAGAAGGGAGTAGTAGAAGAAAGGAGTAGTAGAAGGAGGGAGTAGTAGAAGGATGGAGTAGTAGAAGAAGGGAGTAGTAGAAGGAGGGATTAGTAGAAGGTGGGAGTTGGAGAAGGTCGAAATAGTAGAAGGAGGGAGTAGTAGAAGGAGGGAGTAGTAGAAGGAGGGAGTAGTAGAAGAAGGGAGTAGTAGAAGGAGGGAGTAGTAGAAGGATGTAATAGTAGAAGGAGGGAGTATTAGAAGGAGGGATTAGTAGAAGGAGGGAGTAGTAGATGGAGGAAGTAGAAGGAGGGAGTACTAGAAAGAGTAAGTAGTAGAAGGAGGGAGTAGTAGAAGCATGCAACTGCAACCCGTAAGGCAAACGTAGAACTAGCAAGGACTGCTAACTGGGAAAGGAAATGGAGGATCACCACTA
The DNA here is from genome assembly GCF_020424385.1 of Procambarus clarkii. Classification (NCBI taxonomy): domain Eukaryota; kingdom Metazoa; phylum Arthropoda; class Malacostraca; order Decapoda; family Cambaridae; genus Procambarus; species Procambarus clarkii. Next base: position 22,534,872 of record NC_059597.1, read on the forward strand.
ACCCAGAAAAGATTCAATTAAGCACTGTCGGCTGTATGGCCTTCTCAATTGAAAATGAGGGGGTAATAAGAATCAGGGGTGAACTCATAGCCATCTCAAACTCCAACACAGTGCTCGGTTACAACTTCAACAGGCTACTCAACTCCTCCCAGTACGTATCCCAGAAGACAGGGATGGCCCGGGGCTCACTGGCGAGGCTCTTCCGTTTCAACCAAGCCCCATCCCACATCAAGCTCCACCTGTACAGAATGATCATAAGGCCTAGCTTGGAATACCCTTACGTTCCTCTGAACCTCACCAACAAATCCAACATGCTGAAGATCCAACGAGTACAAAACAAAGCACTTCGCTTTGCAGAGGGCCTGACTCTGAGAGACAGGGTAAGAACTGACCAAATCCACGAGACGCTCAACATGAAGCCAATGCACATTAGGCTCAGCTACCTGGCCAGAAAACAGCTGTACCGTATGAAGAACATGTATGTCCCAGACCCCGAAGATCCCTTCGTAGCAGAAAACACCACCAGCGACTACGAGATCCACGAACCACCACACAGAACCAGAAGAATCACTCTCCAACAAAAAGTGATCAGACACATCCATGATGAGGCCTTCCCAAGCCCTCAAATACTAAGCGGCCTGCCAGACGACCCAGATGAGTGGCCCATCCCGGACCCGATCTACACCAAATGAATAATAATAATAATAAAAAAAAAAATAAAAAATAAAACACCTACAAAAAATATAAAACCAAAAACCATTTGTCGTGGCGTCAGAACAGAAGTGTAACTACCCTGATGTTTCTAAGATTAGCCTCCTTCAGCCAACTCCATCGGCTCTAGTGCTTTAGGACACCAACAAGGTCACAAACACTAGCCCTCCCAGCCAATGTACTGACACCCCAACATAACACATACGCAAACAAACAACACATACAAAAATGTCAACCCATGGTGGACAGGCCACCGAACTTTCAAACCTCCTCTCTCTCTACACCCGCATCCTCTTCCTGAATTTCTTCTCCCCATCCCTCTACCTCCCCCATCCTTTCCATTCCCTATGGACATCAAAGCAAGTAGAAGGAGGGATTCAGAGAAGGACTGAGTAGTAGAAGGAGGGAGTAGTAGAAGAAGGGATTAGGTGAATGACTGAGTAGTAGAAGGAGGGAGTAGTTGAATGAGGGAGTAGGAGAAGTAGAGAGTAGTAGAAGGAGAGAGTAGTAGAAGAAGGGATTAGGAGAAGGACTGATTAGTAGAACGAGGGAGTAGTGGAAGGAGGGAGTAGTAGAAGAAGGTAGTAGTAGAAGGAGGGAGTAGGAGAAGGAGGGAGTAGTAAAAGGAAAGAGTAGTAGAAGGACTGAATAGTAGAAGGAGGGAGTAGTGGAAGGAGGGAGTAGGAGGGAGTAGTAAAAGGAGGGAGTAGTAGAAGGAGGGAGTAAGAGAAGGAGGGAGTAGGAGAAGGAGGGAGTAGGAGAAGGAGGGAGTAGTAGAAGGAGGGGAGTAGAGAACATGTAATTTAGGTATTAACAGCACATCATAAACTTGACTGTTATAATAAGGAGACTTCGTAATAACTTTATAGTTCTAATCCTAAAAATCCTAAATAAATAGACCGACCCTAAATATAGAGAATAACGACTCTGCTACCTTGCCTACACTCGGACCCGGAATACACCAAAGATCACCTGATAACCACCACATTTCTACCCGCTTCTATCCCACCCACTATAGTACCAGAGCTCTATACATGGCCTAACTCATTGTTTGGTTGGTCCTTCCCCATTATTCTCCCATTTCATGCCCAGTGTTTGATTGGCACTTTCCCATTATTACCCCATTTCTTCAACATTTCACCTAAACCTACACCTTAAACCTAAATCTCACCTTTTCTACTTGTGAATTTAATCCAAAATTGCACGTTATGCGTTCATTCTTTTCCTGAAGATGTTGTAGAGTGGAACGATATGCTGCAGAAAATATATCCTTCAATAGGTACTAGATTCTTTATCAAGAATTTAGGTAACTTGATAGCTGTACTTGTTAATCGATAAGCTAAAAAATCGATTAATGGAAGATTAATCTTCCATTAATCGTGATATCCAGGTGGATATCACGATATTTCGAGGTAATGGGGTTGCTGAGGATGGGCTCATATAAGATAGTTACAATGAGGACTGGCAGGTGGGAATGGTAGTGAAGGTGCAGGGGGTGAATAGCAGGCAGTGAAATAGAGGGCAGAAGGTGAAGAAAATGGGAAGGAGAAAGAAGGTGTTGATGGGTGGGTAAGTGAGGAGTGAAGGGTGTCATGCTCTTCACCTCATTATCACAGGAGTCAGGAGTGGAAACTGGAAATGTTTATATATGAAAAGTACACCGCTGTAGACCTGCTCGGAAACCGGTTTGACATTGTGAAGAATTACAAAAATAAAACATTAAAGAAGCGAATTAACTGTAAATTAAAAAATTCAATGATTGATAATAATTTGAATGGGTGTTGCTGGGGTAATTACAATCCTCATGATGTGGCCCATATTCTTATAACCATAATAAAAATGAGAGTCTAGTTACTGTGACTTAAAATAGATCATGCCATCAAGAGTTTAAAAAAGAATAATTGTGGGCGTTATATAAAACAGTTTCATACTAACGCAGAATATAAATACTGTGGCAGCTATTGTGGACGGGGAGAAATAGCGGTTAGTTAACCTCCAGATTAAAAATCAATGTTGGTTTTCCCTCTTTGTCAGTGTGTGGGTCTCTCTCTCTCTCTCTCTCTCTCTCTCCTCTCTCTCTCTCTCTCCTCTCTCTCTCTCTCTCTCCTCTCTCTCTCTCTAACACTCTATCTCTCTTTCTCTCTCTCTCTCTCTCTCTCGCTCTCTCTCTCTCTCTCTCTCTCTCTCTCTCTCTCTCTCTCTCTCGCTCTCTCTCTCTCTCTCTCTCTCTCTCTATCTCTCTCTCTCTCTCTCTCTATCTCTCTCTCTCTCTCTTCTCTCTTCTCCTCTCTCTCTCTCTCCTCTCTCTCTCTCTCTCTCCCTCTCTCTCTCTCTCTCTCTCTCTCTCTCTCTCTCTCTCTCTCTCTCTCTCTCCTCTCTCTCTCTCTCTATCTCTCTTCTCTCTCTCTCTCTCTCTCTCTCTCTCTCTCTCTCTCTCTCTCTCTCTCTCTCTCTCTCTCTCTCTATCTCTCTCTCTCTCTCTCTCTCTCTCTCTCTCTCTCTCTCTCTCTCTCTCTCTCTCTCTCTCTCTCTCTCTCTCTCTCTCTCTCTCTCTCTCTCTCTCTCTCTCTCTCTCTCTCTCTCTCTCTCTACTCTCTCTCTATCTCTCTCTCTCTCTCTCTCCTCTCTCTATCTCTCTCTCTCTCATCTCCTCTCTCTCTCTCTCTCTCTCTCTCTCTCTCTCTCTCTCTCTCTCTCTCTCTCTCTCTCTCTCTCTCTCTCTCTCTCTCTCTCTCTCCAGTGCCTCGTCCCACAGACCTCACAGTTCCCAGTGCCTCGTCCCACAGACCTCACAGTTCCCTGTGCCTCGTCCCACAGACCTCACAGTTCCCAGTGCCTCGTCCCACAGACCTCACAGTTCCCAGTGCCTCGTCCCACAGACCTCACAGTTCCCAGTGCCTCGTCCCACAGACCTCACAGTTCACAGTGCCTCGTCCCGCAGACCTCACAGTTCACTGTGAAGTCTCAAGAGTGAAGATTGTGCTCCCTGTACCTTAGGAAAACATTCCCAGTTTAACCATTGATAATCATTGGTAACCACTGGTGACCATTGGTAACCATTGCTGACCAGTGTGACCATTGGTGACCAGTGTAACCATTGGTGTGGTGGTAACCAGTGTTGAGAGTGGTGGCCAGTGTTGAGAGTGGTGGCCAGTGTTGAGAGTGGTGACCAGTGTTGAGTGGTGGCCAGTGTTGAGAGTGGTGGCCAGTGTTGAGGTGGTGGCCAGTGTTGAGAGTGGTGGCCAGTGTTGAGAGTGGTGGCCAGTGTTGAGAGTGGTGTCCAGTGGTGGCCAGTGTGAGAGTGGTGGTCAGTGTTGAGAGTGGTGGTCAGTGTTGAGAGTGGTGGTCAGTGTTGAGAGTGGTGGTCAGTGTTGAGAGTGGTGGTCAGTGTTGAGAGTGGTGGCCAGTGTTGAGAGTGGTGGCCAGTGTTGAGAGTGGTGGCCAGTGTTGAGAGTGGTGGTCAGTGTTGAGAGTGGTGGCCAGTGTTGAGAGTGGTGGCCAGTGTTGAGAGTGGTGGTCAGTGTTGAGAGTGGTGGTCAGTGTTGAGAGTGGTGGTCAGTGTTGAGAGTGGTGGTCAGTGTTGAGAGTGGTGGTCAGTGTTGAGAGTGGTGGTCAGTGTTGAGAGTGGTGGCCAGTGTTGAGAGTGGTGGTCAGTGTTGAGAGTGGTGGCCAGTGGTGGCCAGTGTTGAGAGTGGTGGTCAGTGTTGAGAGTGGTGGCCAGTGTTGAGAGTGGTGGCCAGTGTTGAGAGTGGTGGCCAGTGTTGAGAGTGGTGGCCAGTGTTGAGAGTGGTGGTCAGTGTTGAGAGTGGTGGCCAGTGTTGAGAGTGGTGGCCAGTGTTGAGAGTGGTGGCCAGTGTTGAGAGTGGTGGTCAGTGTTGAGAGTGGTGGCCAGTGTTGAGAGTGGTGGCCAGTGTTGAGAGTGGTGGCCAGTGTTGAGAGTGGTGGCCAGTGTTGAGAGTGGTGGCCAGTGTTGAGAGTGGTGGTCAGTGTTGAGAGTGGTGGCCAGTGTTGAGAGTGGTGGTCAGTGGTGAGTGGTGGAGTGGTGGCCAGTGTTGAGAGTGGTGGCCAGTGTTGAGAGAGTGGTGGCCAGTGTTGAGAGTGGTGGTCAGTGTTGAGAGTGGTGGCCAGTGTTGAGAGTGGTGGCCAGTGTGTGAGAGTGGTGGCCAGTGTTGAGAGTGGTGGTCAGTGTTGAGAGTGGTGGGTGAGAGTGGTGGCCAGTGTTGAGAGTGGTGGCCAGTGTTGAGAGTGGTGGTCAGTGTTGAGAGTGGTGGCCAGTGGTGAGAGTGGTGGCCAGTGTTGAGAGTGGTGGTCAGTGGTGGTGGCCAGTGTTGAGAGTGGTGGCCAGTGTTGAGAGTGGTGGCCAGTGTTGAGAGTGGTGGTCAGTGTTGAGAGTGGTGGTCAGTGTTGAGAGTGGTGGCCAGTGAGTGCCAGAGTGGTGGCCAGTGTTGAGAGTGGTGGCCAGTGTTGAGAGTGGTGGCAGTGTTGAGAGTGGTGGCCAGTGTTGAGAGTGGTGGCCAGTGTTGAGAGTGGTGGCCAGTGTTGAGAGTGGTGGCCAGTGTTGAGAGTGGTGGCCAGTGTTGAGAGTGGTGGCCAGTGTTGAGAGTGGTGGCCAGTTGAGAGTGGTGGTCAGTGTTGAGAGTGGTGGTCAGTGTTGAGAGTGGTGGTCAGTGTTGAGAGTGGTGGCCAGTGTTGAGAGTGGTGGCCAGTGTTGAGAGTGGTGGCCAGTGTTGAGAGTGGTGGCCAGTGTTGAGAGTGGTGGCCAGTGTTGAGAGTGGTGGCCAGTGTTGAGAGTGGTGGCCAGTGTTGAGAGTGGTGGCCAGTGTTGAGAGTGGTGGCCAGTGTTGAGAGTGGTGGCCAGTGGTGGCCAGTGTTGAGAGTGGTGGTCAGTGTTGAGAGTGGTGGCCAGTGTTGAGAGTGGTGGCCAGTGTTGAGAGTGGTGGCCCAGTGTGAGGTGGTGGCCAGTGTTGAGAGTGGTGGCCAGTGTTGAGAGTGGTGGCCAGTGTTGAGAGTGGTGGTCAGTGTTGAGAGTGGTGGTCAGTGTTGAGAGTGGTGGCCAGTGTTGAGAGTGGTGGCCAGTGTTGAGAGTGGTGGCCAGTGTTGAGAGTGGTGGCCAGTGTTGAGAGTGGTGGCCAGTGTTGAGAGTGGTGGCCAGTGTTGAGAGTGGTGGTCAGTGTTGAGAGTGGTGGTCAGTGTTGAGAGTGGTGGTCAGTGTTGAGAGTGGTGGTGTTGAGAGTGGTGGCCAGTGTTGAGAGTGGTGGTCAGTGTTGAGAGTGGTGGCCAGTGTTGAGAGTGGTGGCCAGTGTTGAGAGTGGTGGCCAGTGTTGAGAGTGGTGGCCAGTGTTGAGAGTGGTGGCCAGTGGTGAGAGTGGTGGCCAGTGTTGAGAGTGGTGGCCAGTGGTGAGAGTGGTGGCCAGTGTTGAGAGTGGTGGCCAGTGTTGAGAGTGGTGGCCAGTGTTGAGAGTGGTGGCCAGTGTTGAGAGTGGTGGCCAGTGTTGAGAGTGGTGGCCAGTGTTGAGAGTGGTGGCCAGTGTTGAGAGTGGTGGCCAGTGTTGAGAGTGGTGGCCAGTGTTGAGAGTGGTGGCCAGTGTTGAGAGTGGTGGCCAGTGTTGAGAGTGGTGGTCAGTGTTGAGAGTGGTGGTCAGTGTTGAGAGTGGTGGCCAGTGTTGAGAGTGGTGGCCAGTGTTGAGAGTGGTGGCCAGTGTTGAGAGTGGTGGTCAGTGTTGAGAGTGGTGGCCAGTGGTCAGTTGAGAGTGGTGGTCAGTGTTGAGAGTGGTGGCCAGTGTTGAGAGTGGTGGTCAGTGTTGAGAGTGGTGGCCAGTGTTGAGAGTGGTGGCCAGTGTTGAGAGTGGTGGTCAGTGTTGAGAGTGGTGGCCAGTGTTGAGAGTGGTGGCCAGTGTTGAGAGTGGTGGCCAGTGTTGAGAGTGGTGGCCAGTGGTGGCCAGTGTTGAGAGTGGTGGCCAGTGTTGAGAGTGGTGGCCAGTGTTGAGAGTGGTGGCCAGTGTTGAGAGTGGTGGCCAGTGTTGAGAGTGGTGGCCAGTGTTGAGAGTGCCAGTGTTGAGAGTGGTGGTCAGTGTTGAGAGTGGTGCCAGTGTGAGAGTGGTGGCCAGTGTTGAGAGTGGTGGCCAGTGTTGAGAGTGGTGGCCAGTGTTGAGAGTGGTGGCCAGTGTTGAGAGTGGTGGTCAGTGTTGAGAGTGGTGGCCAGTGGTGGCCAGTGTTGAGAGTGGTGGCTAGTGTTGAGAGTGGTGGCCAGTGTTGAGAGTGGTGGCCAGTGTTGAGAGTGGTGGTCAGTGTTGAGAGTGGTGGCCAGTGTTGAGAGTGGTGGCCAGTGTTGAGAGTGGTGGCCAGTGTTGAGAGTGGTGGTCAGTGTGAGAGTGGTGGCCAGTGTTGAGAGTGGTGGCCAGTGTTGAGAGTGGTGGCCAGTGTTGAGAGTGCCAGTGTTGAGAGTGGCCAGTGTTGAGAGTGGTGGCCAGTGTTGAGAGTGGTGGCCAGTGTTGAGAGTGGTGGCCAGTGTTGAGAGTGGTGGCCAGTGTTGAGAGTGGTGGCCAGTGTTGAGAGTGGTGGCCAGTGGTGGTGGCCAGTGTTGAGAGTGGTAGTCAGTGTTGAGAGTGGTGGCCAGTGTTGAGAGTGGTGGCCAGTGTTGAGAGTGGTGGCCAGTGTTGAGAGTGGTGGCCAGTGTTGAGAGTGGTGGCCAGTGTTGAGAGTGGTGGCCAGTGTTGAGAGTGGTGGTCAGTGTTGAGAGTGGTGGCCAGTGTTGAGAGTGGTGGCCAGTGGTGGCCAGTGTTGAGAGTGGTGGTCAGTGGTGAGAGTGGTGGCCAGTGGTGGCCAGTGTTGAGAGTGGTGGTCAGTGGTGAGAGTGGTGGCCAGTGTTGAGAGTGGTGGTCAGTGTTGAGAGTGGTGGCCAGTGTTGAGAGTGGTGGTGGCCAGTGTTGAGAGTGGTGGTCAGTGTGAGAGTGAGCCAGTGGTGGTGGCCAGTGTTGAGAGTGGTGGTCAGTGTTGAGAGTGGTGGTCAGTGTTGAGAGTGGTGGCCAGTGTTGAGAGTGGTGGCCAGTGTTGAGAGTGGTGGCCAGTGGTGAGAGTGGTGGTCAGTGTTGAGAGTGGTGGCCAGTGTTGAGAGTGGTGGCCAGTGTTGAGTGGTGGCCAGTGTTGGTGGTGGCCAGTGTTGAGAGTGGTGGCCAGTGTTGAGAGTGGTGGCCAGTGTTGAGAGTGGTGGCCAGTGTTGAGAGTGGTGGTCAGTGTTGAGAGTGGTGGCCAGTGTTGAGAGTGGTGGCCAGTGTTGAGAGTGGTGGCCAGTGTTGAGAGTGGTGGCCAGTGTGGTGGTGGCCAGTGTTGAGAGTGGTGGTCAGTTGAGAGTGGTGGCCAGTGTTGAGAGTGGTGGCCAGTGTTGAGAGTGGTGGCCAGTGTTGAGAGTGGTGGTCAGTGTTGAGAGTGGTGGCCAGTGTTGAGAGTGGTGGCCAGTGTTGAGAGTGGTGGTCAGTGTGAGAGTGGTGGAGTGGTGGCCAGTGTTGAGAGTGGTGGCCAGTGTTGAGAGTGGTGGCCAGTGTTGAGAGTGGTGGCCAGTGTTGAGAGTGGTGGCCAGTGTTGAGAGTGGTGGCCAGTGTTGAGAGTGGTGTGTTGAGAGTGGTGGCCAGTGTTGAGAGTGGTGGTCAGTGTTGAGAGTGGTGGCCAGTGTTGAGAGTGGTTGAGAGTGGTGGTGCCAGTGTTGAGAGTGGTGGCCAGTGTTGAGAGTGGTGGCCAGTGTTGAGAGTGGTGGCCAGTGTTGAGAGTGGTGGCCAGTGTTGAGAGTGGTGGCCAGTGTTGAGAGTGGTGGCCAGTGGCCAGTGAGAGTGGTGGCCAGTGTTGAGAGTGGTGGTCAGTGTTGAGAGTGGTGGTCAGTGTTGAGAGTGGTGGCCAGTGTTGAGAGTGGTGGCCAGTGGTGGCCAGTGTTGAGAGTGGTGGCCAGTGTTGAGAGTGGTGGCCAGTGTTGAGAGTGGTGGCCAGTGTTGAGAGTGGTGGCCAGTGTTGAGAGTGGTGGCCAGTGTTGAGAGTGGTGGCCAGTGTTGAGAGTGGTGGCCAGTGTTGAGAGTGGTGGCCAGTGTTGAGAGTGGTGGCCAGTGTTGAGAGTGGTGGCCAGTGTTGAGAGTGGTGGCCAGTGTTGAGAGTGGTGGTCAGTGGCCAGTGGTGGCCAGTGTTGAGAGTGGTGGCCAGTGTTGAGAGTGGTGGCCAGTGTTGAGAGTGGTGGCCAGTGAGTGAGAGTGGTGGCCAGTGTTGAGAGTGGTGGCCAGTGTTGAGAGTGGTGGCCAGTGTTGAGAGTGGTGGCCAGTGTTGAGAGTGGTGGCCAGTGTTGAGAGTGGTGGCCAGTGTTGAGAGTGGTGGCCAGTGTTGAGAGTGGTGGCCCAGTGTTGAGAGTGGTGGCCAGTGTTGAGAGTGGTGGCCAGTGTTGAGAGTGGTGGCCAGTGTTGAGAGTGAGAGTGGTGGCCAGTGTTGAGAGTGGTGGTCAGTGTTGAGAGTGGTGGCCAGTGTTGAGAGTGAGTGGTGGCCAGTGTTGAGAGTGGTGGCCAGTGTTGAGAGTGGTGGCCAGTGTGGTGGCCAGTGTTGAGAGTGGTGGAGTGGTGGCCAGTGTTGAGAGTGGTGGCCAGTGTTGAGAGTGGTGGCCAGTGTTGAGAGTGGTGGCCAGTGTTGAGAGTGGTGGCCAGTGTTGAGAGTGGTGGCCAGTGTTGAGAGTGGTGGCCAGTGTTGAGAGTGGTGGCCAGTGTTGAGAGTGGTGGCCAGTGTTGAGAGTGGTGGCCAGTGTTGAGAGTGGTGGCCAGTGTTGAGAGTGGTGGCCAGTGTTGAGAGTGGTGGCCAGTGTTGAGAGTGGTGGCCAGTGTTGAGAGTGGTGGCCAGTGTTGAGAGTGGTGGTCAGTGTTGAGAGTGGTGGCCAGTGTTGAGAGTGGTGGCCAGTGTTGAGAGTGGTGGCCAGTGTTGAGAGTGGTGGCCAGTGTTGAGAGTGGTGGCCAGTGTTGAGAGTGGAGAGTGGTGGTGGCCAGTGTTGAGAGTGGTGGCCAGTGTTGAGAGTGGTGGCCAGTGTTGAGAGTGGTGGCCAGTGTTGAGAGTGGTGGCCAGTGTTGAGAGTGGTGGCCAGTGTTGAGAGTGGTGGCCAGTGTTGAGAGTGGTGGCCAGTGTTGAGAGTGGTGGCCAGTGTTGAGAGTGGTGGCCAGTGTTGAGAGTGGTGGCCAGTGTTGAGAGTGGTGGCCAGTGTTGAGAGTGGTGGCCAGTGTTGAGAGTGGTGGCCAGTGTTGAGAGTGGTGGTCAGTGTTGAGAGTGGTGGCCCAGTGGCCAGTTGAGAGTGGTGGCCTGTGTTGAGAGTGGTGGTCAGTGTTGAGAGTGGTGGCCAGTGTTGAGAGTGGTGGCCAGTGGTGAGAGTGGTGGCCAGTGTTGAGAGTGGTGGCCAGTGTTGAGAGTGGTGGCCAGTGTTGAGAGTGGTGGTCAGTGTTGAGAGTGGTGGCCAGTGTTGAGAGTGGTGGCCAGTGTTGAGAGTGGTGGCCAGTGTTGAGAGTGGTGGCCAGTGTTGAGAGTGGTGGCCAGTGTTGAGAGTGGTGGCCAGTGTTGAGAGTGGTGGCCAGTGTTGAGAGTGGTGGCCAGTGTTGAGAGTGGTGGTGGCCAGTGTTGAGAGTGGTGGCCAGTGTTGAGAGTGGTGGTCAGTGTTGAGAGTGGTGAGAGTGGTGGCCAGTGTTGAGAGTGGTGGCCAGTGGTTGAGAGTGGTGGCCAGTGTTGAGAGTGGTGGCCAGTGTTGAGAGTGGTGGCCAGTGTTGAGAGTGGTGGCCAGTGTTGAGAGTGGTGGCCAGTGTTGAGAGTGGTGGTCAGTGTTGAGAGTGGTGGTCAGTGTTGAGAGTGGTGGTCAGTGTTGAGAGTGGTGGTCAGTGTTGAGAGTGGTGGTCAGTGTTGAGAGTGGTGGCCAGTGTTGAGAGTGGTGGTCAGTGTTGAGAGTGGTGGCCAGTGTTGAGAGTGGTGGCCAGTGTTGAGAGTGGTGGCCAGTGTTGAGAGTGGTGGCCAGTGTTGAGAGTGGTGGTCAGTGTTGAGAGTGGTGGTCAGTGTTGAGAGTGGTGGCCAGTGGTGGCCAGTGTTGAGAGTAGTGGCTAGTGTTGAGAGTGGTGGTCAGTGTTGAGAGTGGTGGCCAGTGTTGAGAGTGGTGGCCAGTGTTGAGAGTGGTGGCCAGTGTTGAGAGTGGTGGCCAGTGTTGAGAGTGGTGGCCAGTGTTGAGAGTGGTGGTCAGTGTTGAGAGTGGTGGCCAGTGTTGAGAGTGGTGGCCAGTGTTGAGAGTGGTGGCCAGTGTTGAGAGTGGTGGTCAGTGTTGAGAGTGGTGGCCAGTGTTGAGAGTGGTGGCCAGTGTTGAGAGTGGTGGCCAGTGTTGAGAGTGGTGGCCAGTGTTGAGAGTGGTGGTCAGTGTTGAGAGTGGTGGCTAGTGTTGAGAGTGGTGGTCAGTGTTGAGAGTGGTGGCCAGTGTTGAGAGTGGTGGCCAGTGGTGAGAGTGGTGACCAGTGTTGAGAGTGGTGACCAGTGTTGAGAGTGGTGGACAGTGTTGAGAGTGGTGGCCAGTGTTGAGAGTGGTGGCCAGTGTTGAGAGTGGTGGCCAGTGTTGAGAGTGGTGGCCAGTGTTGAGAGTGGTGGCCAGTGTTGAGAGTGGTGGCCAGTGTTGAGAGTGGTGGCCAGTGTTGAGAGTGGTGGCCAGTGTTGAGAGTGGTGGCCAGTGTTGAGAGTGGTGGTGGCCAGTGTTGAGAGTGGTGGCCAGTGTTGAGAGTGGTGGCCAGTGTTGAGAGTGGTGGCCAGTGTTGAGAGTGGTGGCCAGTGTTGAGAGTGGTGGCCAGTGTTGAGAGTGGTGGGCCAGTGTTGAGAGTGGTGGCCAGTGTTGAGAGTGGTGGCCAGTGTTGAGAGTGGTGGCCAGTGTTGAGAGTGGTGGCCAGTGTTGAGAGTGGTGGTGGTGAGAGTGGTGGCCAGTGTTGAGAGTGGTGGCCAGTGTTGAGAGTGGTGGCCAGTGTTGAGAGTGGTGGCCAGTGTTGAGAGTGGTGGCCAGTGTTGAGAGTGGTGGCCAGTGTTGAGAGTGGTGGCCAGTGTTGAGAGTGGTGGCCAGTGTTGAGAGTGGTGGCCAGTGTTGAGAGTGGTGGTCAGTGTTGAGAGTGGTGGCCAGTGGTGGCCAGTGTTGAGAGTGGTGACCAGTGTTGAGAGTGGTGGTCAGTGTTGAGAGTGGTGGCCAGTGTTGAGAGTGGTGACCAGTGTTGAGAGTGGTGGCCAGTGTTGAGAGTGGTGGCCAGTGTTGAGAGTGGTGGCCAGTGTTGAGAGTGGTGGCCAGTGTTGAGAGTGGTGGCCAGTGGTGAGAGTGGTGACCAGTGTTGAGAGTGGTAGTCAGTGTTGAGAGTGGTGGCCAGTGGTGAGAGTGGTGGCCAGTGTTGAGTGGTGGTCAGTGGTGGCCAGTGTTGAGAGTGGTGGCCAGTGTTGAGAGTGGTGGCCAGTGTTGAGAGTGGTGGCCAGTGGTGGAGAGTGTTGAGTGACCAGTGTTGAGAGTGGTGGTCAGTGAGTGTGAGAGTGGTGGCCAGTGTTGAGAGTGGTGGCCAGTGTTGAGAGTGGTGGTCAGTGTTGAGAGTGGTGGTCAGTGTTGAGAGTGGTGGCCAGTGTTGAGAGTGGTGGTGGCCAGTGTTGAGAGTGGTGGCCAGTGTTGAGAGAGTGGTGGTGGCCAGTGTTGAGAGTGGTGGCCAGTGTTGAGAGTGGTGGCCAGTGTTGAGAGTGGTGGCCAGTGTTGAGAGTGGTGGCCAGTGTTGAGAGTGGTGGTCAGTGTTGAGAGTGGTGGCAGTGTTGAGAGTGGTGGCCAGTGTTGAGAGTGGTGGCCAGTGTTGAGAGTGGTGGCCAGTGTTGAGAGTGGTGGTCAGTGTTGAGAGTGGTGGCCAGTGTTGAGAGTGGTGGCCAGTGTTGAGAGTGGTGGCCAGTGTTGAGAGTGGTGGCCAGTGTTGAGAGTGGTGGTCAGTGTTGAGAGTGGTGGTCAGTGTTGAGAGTGGTGGCCAGTGTTGAGAGTGGTGGCCAGTGTTGAGAGTGGTGGCCAGTGTTGAGAGTGGTGGCCAGTGTTGAGAGTGGTGGCCAGTGTTGAGAGTGGTGGCCAGTGTTGAGAGTGGTGGAGTGGTGGCCAGTGTTGAGAGTGGTGGCCAGTGTTGAGAGTGGTGGCCAGTGTTGAGAGTGGTGGCCAGTGTTGAGAGTGGTGGCCAGTGTTGAGAGTGGTGGTCAGTGTTGAGAGTGGTGGCCAGTGTTGAGAGTGGTGGCCAGTGTTGAGAGTGGTGGCCAGTGTTGAGAGTGGTGGCCAGTGTTGAGAGTGGTGGCCAGTGTTGAGAGTGGTGGCCAGTGTTGAGAGTGGTGGCCAGTGTTGAGAGTGGTGGCCAGTGTTGAGAGTGGTGGCCAGTGTTGAGAGTGGTGGCCAGTGTTGAGAGTGGTGGCCAGTGTTGAGAGTGGTGGCCAGTGTTGAGAGTGGTGGCCAGTGTTGAGAGTGGTGGCCAGTGTTGAGAGTGGTGGCCAGTGTGGACCAGTGTGGTGAGAGTGGTGGCCAGTGTTGAGAGTGGTGGCCAGTGTTGAGAGTGGTGGCCAGTGTTGAGAGTGGTGGCCAGTGTTGAGAGTGGTGGCCAGTGTTGAGAGTGGTGGTCAGTGTTGAGAGTGGTGGCCAGTGTTGAGAGTGGTGGCCAGTGTTGAGAGTGGTGGCCAGTGGTGAGAGTGGTGGCCAGTGTTGAGAGTGGTGGTCAGTGTTGAGAGTGGTGGCCAGTGTTGAGAGTGGTGGCCAGTGTTGAGAGTGGTGGCCAGTGTTGAGAGTGGTGGCCAGTGTTGAGAGTGGTGGCCAGTGTTGAGAGTGGTGGCCAGTGTTGAGAGTGGTGGCCAGTGTTGAGAGTGGTGGCCAGTGTTGAGAGTGGTGGCCAGTGGTGAGAGTGGTGGCCAGTGTTGAGAGTGGTGGCCAGTGTTGAGAGTGGTGGCCAGTGTTGAGAGTGGTGGCCAGTGTTGAGAGTGGTGACCAGTGTTGAGAGTGGTGGTCAGTGTTGAGAGTGGTGGCCAGTGTTGAGAGTGGTGGCCAGTGTTGAGAGTGGTGGCCAGTGTTGAGAGTGGTGGCCAGTGTTGAGAGTGGTGGTCAGTGTTGAGAGTGGTGGCCAGTGTTGAGAGTGTGAGAGTGGTGGTCAGTGTTGAGAGTGGTGGTGGCCAGTGTTGAGAGTGGTGGCCAGTGTTGAGAGTGGTGGCCAGTGTTGAGAGTGGTGGCCAGTGTTGAGAGTGTTGAGAGTGGTGGCCAGTGTTGAGAGTGGTGGCCAGTGTTGAGAGTGGTGGCCAGTGTTGAGAGTGGTGGCCAGTGTTGAGAGTGGTGGTCAGTGTTGAGAGTGGTGGTCAGTGTGAGAGTGGTGAGAGTGGTGGCCAGTGTTGAGAGTGGTGGCCAGTGTTGAGAGTGGTGGTCAGTGTTGAGAGTGGTGGCCAGTGTTGAGAGTGGTGGCCAGTGTTGAGAGTGGTGGCCAGTGTTGAGAGTGGTGGTCAGTGTTGAGAGTCAGTGTTGAGAGTGGTGGCCAGTGTTGAGAGTGGTGGCCAGTGTTGAGAGTGGTGGCCAGTGTTGAGAGTGGTGGCCAGTGTTGAGAGTGGTGGCCAGTGTTGAGAGTGGTGGTCAGTGTTGAGAGTGGTGGTCAGTGTTGAGAGTGGTGGCCAGTGTTGAGAGTGGGTGAGAGCCAGTGTTGAGAGTGGTGGCCAGTGTTGAGAGTGGTGGCCAGTGTTGAGAGTGGTGGTCAGTGTTGAGAGTGGTGGCCAGTGTTGAGAGTGGTGGCCAGTGTTGAGAGTGGTGGCCAGTGTTGAGAGTGGTGGTCAGTGTTGAGAGTGGTGGCCCAGTGTTGAGAGTGGTGGCCAGTGTTGAGAGTGGTGGCCAGTGTGTTGGTGGTCAGAGTGGTGGCCAGTGTTGAGAGTGGTGGCCAGTGTTGAGAGTGGTGGCCAGTGTTGAGAGTGGTGGCCAGTGTTGAGAGTGGTGGCCAGTGTTGAGAGTGGTGGCCAGTGTTGAGAGTGGTGGCCAGTGTTGAGTGGTGGCCAGTGGTGGCCAGTGGCCAGTGTTGAGAGTGGTGGCCAGTGTTGAGAGTGGTGGCCAGTGTTGAGAGTGGTGGCCAGTGTTGAGAGTGGTGGCCAGTGGTGGCCAGTGTTGAGAGTGGTGGCCAGTGTTGAGAGTGGTGGCCAGTGTTGAGAGTGGTGGCTAGTGTTGAGAGTGGTGGTCAGTGTTGAGAGTGGTGGCCAGTGTTGAGAGTGGTGGCCAGTGTTGAGAGTGGTGGCCAGTGTTGAGAGTGGTGGTGGCCAGTGTTGAGAGTGGTGGCCAGTGTTGAGAGTGGTGGTCAGTGTTGAGAGTGGTGGCCAGTGTTGAGAGTGGTGGACAGTGTTGAGAGTGGTGGCCAGTGTTGAGAGTGGTGGTCAGTGTTGAGAGTGGTGGTCAGTGTTGAGAGTGGTGGCCAGTGTTGAGAGTGGTGGCCAGTGGTGAGAGTGGTGACCAGTGTTGAGAGTGGTGACCAGTGTTGAGAGTGGTGGTCAGTGTTGAGAGTGGTGGCCAGTGGTGAGAGTGGTGATCAGTGGTGAGAGTGGTGGTCAGTGTTGAGAGTGGTGGCCAGTGTTGAGAGTGGTGGCCAGTGTTGAGAGTGGTGGTCAGTGGTGAGAGTGGTGGCCAGTGTTG
Source organism: Procambarus clarkii (assembly GCF_020424385.1). Taxonomy (NCBI): domain Eukaryota; kingdom Metazoa; phylum Arthropoda; class Malacostraca; order Decapoda; family Cambaridae; genus Procambarus; species Procambarus clarkii. Next base: position 22,550,248 of record NC_059597.1, read on the forward strand.
AGAGTGGTGGTCAGTGTTGAGAGTGGTGGCCAGTGTTGAGAGTGGTGGCCAGTGTTGAGAGTGGTGGCCAGTGGTGAGAGTGGTGACCAGTGTTGAGTGTTGAGAGTGGTGGCCAGTGGTGAGAGTGGTGACCAGTGTTGAGAGTGGTGGTCAGTGTTGAGAGTGGTGGCCAGTGTTGAGAGTGGTGGTCAGTGTTGAGAGTGGTGGCCAGTGTTGAGAGTGGTGGCCAGTGTTGAGAGTGGTGGCCAGTGTTGAGAGTGGTGGTCAGTGTTGAGAGTGGTGGCCAGTGTTGAGAGTGGTGGTCAGTGTTGAGAGTGGTGACCAGTGTTGAGAGTGGTGGCCAGTGTTGAGAGTGGTGGCCAGTGTTGAGAGTGGTGGCCAGTGTTGAGAGTGGTGGCCAGTGTTGAGAGTGGTGGTCAGTGTTGAGAGTGGTGGTCAGTGTTGAGAGTGGTGGCCAGTGGTGGCCAGTGTTGAGAGTGGTGGCCAGTGTTGAGAGTGGTGGCCAGTGTTGAGAGTGGTGGCCAGTGGTGAGAGTGGTGACCAGTGGTGAGAGTGGTGACCAGTGTTGAGAGTGGTGGTCAGTGTTGAGAGTGGTGACCAGTGTTGAGAGTGGTGGCCAGTGTTGAGAGTAGAGACCAGTGGTGAGAGTGGTGACCAGTGTTGAGAGTGGTGGTCAGTGTTGAGAGTAGTGACCAGTGGTGAGAGTGGTGACCAGTGTTGAGAGTGGTGGTCAGTGTTGAGAGTGGTGGCCAGTGGTGAGAGTGGTGGCCAGTGTTGAGAGTGGTGGCCAGTGTTGAGAGCAGTGGCCAGTGTTGAGAGTGGTGGCCAGTGGTGAGAGTGGTGACCAGTGTTGAGATTGGTGGTCAGTGTTGAGAGTGGTGGCCAGTGGTGGCCAGTGTTGAGAGTGGTGGCTAGTGTTGAGAGTGGTGGCCAGTGATGAGAGTGGTGGCCAGTGGTTAAGTGGTGGTCAGTGTTGAGAGTGGTGGCCAGTGTTGAGAGTGGTGGCCAGTGTTGAGAGTGGTGGCTAGTTTTGAGAGTGGTGGCCAGTATTGGCCAGTGTTGAGAGTGGTGGCCAGTGGTGAGAGTGGTGACCAGTGTTGAGAGTGGTGGTCAGTGTTGAGAGTGGTGGCCAGTGGTGGCCAGTGTTGAGAGTGGTGGCTAGTGTTGAGAGTGGTGGCCAGTGTTGAGAGTGGTGGCCAGTGTTGAGAGTGGTGGCCAGTGTTGAGAGTGGTGGCCAGAGGTGGCCAGTGTTGAGAGTGGTGGCTGGTTTTGAGAGTGGTGGCCAGTGTTGAAAGTGGTGGCCAGTGGTGGCCAGTGTTGAGAGTGGTGGCCAGTGTTGAGAGTGGTGGCCAGTGGTGGCCAGTGTTGAGAGTGGTGGTCAGTGGTGAGTGTAGTGGCCAGTGGTAAGAGTGGTGGCCTGTGTTGAGAGTGGTGGTCAGTGTTGAGAGTGGTGGCCAGTGTTGAGAGTGGTGGCCAGTGTTGAGAGTGGTGGCCAGTGGTGGTCAGTGTTGAGAGTGGTGGCTGGTTTTGAGAGTGGTGGCCAGTGTTGAGAGTGGTGGCCAGTGGTGGCCAGTGTTGAGAGTGGTGGCCAGTGTTGAGAGTGGTGGCCAGTGGTGAGAGTGGTGGCCAGTGTTGAGAGTGGTTGCCAGTGGTAAGAGTGGTGGCCAGTGTTGAGAGTGGTGATCAGTGTTGAGAGTGGTGATCAGTGTTGAGAGTGGTGGCCAGTGGTAAGAGTGGTGGCCAGTGTTGAGAGTGGAGGGCAGTGTTGAGAGTGGTGGTCAGTGTTGAGAGTGGTGGCCAGTGATGAGAGTGGTGGCCAGTGTTGAGAGTGGTGGCCAGTGTTGAGAGTGGTGGCCAGTGTGGTGGCCAGTGGTGGCCAGTGTTGAGAGTGGTGGCCAGTTTTGAGAGTGGTGGCCAGTGTTGAGAGTGGTGGCCAGTGTTGAGAGTGGTGGCCAGTGTTGAGAGTGGTGGCCAGTGTTGAGAGTGTTGGCCAGTGTTGAGAGTGGTGGCCAGTGGTGGCCAGTGTTGAGAGTGGTGGCTGGTTTTGAGAGTGGTGGCCAGGGTTGAGAGTGGTGGCCAGTGTTGAGAGTGGTGGCCAGTGTTGAGAGTGGTGGCCAGTGGTGAGAGTGAAGTCCAGTGTTGAGAGTGGTGGCCAGTGGTAAGAGTGGTGGCCAGTGTTGAGAGTGGTGATCAGTGTTGAGAGTGGTGATCAGTGTTGAGAGTGGTGGCCAGTGGTAAGAGTGGTGGCCAGTGTTGAGAGTGGTGGCCAGTGGTAAAGGTGGTGGTCAGTGTTGAGAGTGGTGACCAGTGTTGAGAGTGGTGATCAGTGTTGAGAGTGGTGGCCAGTGGTAAGAGTGGTGGTCAGTGTTGAGAGTGGTGTCCAGTGTTGAGAGTGGTGGCCAGTGTTGAGAGTGGTGGCCAGAGTGGAGAGTTGTGATCAGTGTTGAGAGTGGTGGCCAGTGGTAAGAGTGGTGGCCAGTGTTGAGAGTGGTGGCCAGTGTTGAGAGTAGTGGCCAGTGTTGAGAGTGGTGGCCAGTGTTGAGAGTGGTGGCCAGTGGTGGCCAGTGTTGAGAGTGGTGGCCAGTGGTGGCCAGTGTTGAGAGTGGTGGCCAGTGGTGGCCAGTGGTGGCCAGTGTTGAGAGTGGTGGTCAGTGTTGAGAGTGGTGGCCAGTGTTGAGAGTGGTGGCCAGTGTTGAGAGTGGTGGCCAGTGTTGAAAGTGGTGGCCAGTGGTGGCCAGTGTTGAGAGTGGTGGCCGGTGGTGGCCAGTGTTGAGAGTGGTGGCCAGTGTTGAGAGTGGTGGCCAGTGTTGAGAGTGGTGGCCAGTGTTGAGAGTGGTGGCCAGTGGTGAGAGTGGTGGCCAGTGATGAGAGTGGTGGCCAGTGTTGAGAGTGGTGGTCAGTGGTGAGAGTGGTGGCCAGTGTTGAGAGTGGTGGTCAGTGGTGGCCAGTGTTGAGAGTGGTGGCCAGTGTTGAGAGTGGTGGCCAGTGTTGAGAGTGGTGGCCAGTGTTGAGAGTGGTGGCCAGTGTTGAGAGTGGTGGCCAGTGTTGAGAGTGGTGGCCAGTGGTGAGAGTGGTGGCCAGTGTTGAGAGTGGTGGCCAGTGTTGAGAGTGGTGGTCAGTGGTGAGAGTGGTGGCCAGTGTTGAGAGTGGTGGTCAGTGTTGAGAGTGGTGGCCAGTGTTGAGAGTGGTGGCCAGTGGTAAGAGTGGTGGCCAGTGTTGAGAGTGGTGGCCAGTGGTGGGAGTGGTGGCCTGTGTTGAGAGTGGTGGTCAGTGTTGAGAGTGGTGGCCAGTGTTGAGAGTGGTGGCCAGTGTTGAGAGTGGTGGCCAGTGTTGAGAGTGGTGGCCAGTGGTGGCCAGTGTTGAGAGTGGTGGCCAGTGTTGAGAGTGGTGGCCAGTGTTGAGAGTGGTCGCCAGTGGTAAGAGTGGTGGTCAGTGTTGAGAGTGGTGGCCAGTGTTGAGAGTGGTGGCCAGTGTTGAGAGTGGTGGTCAGTGTTGAGTGTGGTGGCCAGTGTTGAGAGTGGTGGCCAGTGTTGAGAGTGGTGGTCAGTGTTGAGTGTGGTGGCCAGTGTTGAGAGTGGTGGCCAGTGTTGAGTGTGGTGGCCAGTGGTGGCCAGTGGTTGGAGTGGTGGCCAGTGTTGTGAGTGGTGGCCAGTGTTGGAAATAACGAACAGTTTTGTATATCTTTGTATTTTATGCATCCTTTGTATTAACCAAAGTAGTTACTAAAATTACTAACTTGTAGATTTAATCATTATCATGATTTATTCACTGCCAAATTCTTCCTAGTCAGAATGACGACGTGAGGAACGACAGGCAGTAACAGGAATGAATTCTCTCCACATTTAGTTGGATTTATAACAAGAGTCCAGTTTATTTTTCCTTTACTAAAAATAGTTATTTACTAATAAGTTTAATTTCGTAGTATACTACTACTTACTGGAACTACCTTATTTAAATAATATTAAACATTCTAGAGGAAATTACTTTAGTGTAAATGATTTTACCTTAATTTCCTCGATTAGCTTCACAACCTTAATAAACCAATTTATGTTAAGAGAAATTCTATTTTATCACAGAAGAATTTAATGTGATATTAATACTCGTCATTACCTCTTCCTTTCTTAGTCAATTGCGATATATACACATACATTTATGCTCGAGATGTCTATGGAGAGCCGCGCATGCGCAATGAGGAAGATGGGAGAGCGTGAGTAGACACGAGAGAACGAGAGTACGACTCGGACGCCATTGACAGCGTGTAGGAGAGCTACGTTTTGACCTACTTATTTCACTCCCACGATCAGTTGAGCGGTGCCACGTTATTCGGCACAATAGCTGTGTTCCAGACTAGCATATCTGCAATTCCAGAGTTAACGCCTTTCAAGCAGCAACTGGAGGACGAAGAATTGCTCAAGTCTCCACATGAACGGACACGCGGCTCGGCAGCTAGGTTTATCTGTTTGTTATCATGTGGCCACAGTTAACATTTAGACTAGCAGTCGTTAGGCCGAATGCAAAATAATACAATCCCGTACGTGTCTTAAGTAAATTTACCATCTAAATAGATAATTAATTTCAGTATTTTCTCCAAAGAGAACTACAGTGCTTGAACATAAATTGCTCAGATATTAGCTGATAATTTCCATTGTTATCCTCATAATTTAGGATGTATTTGTAGTTACTTATTATGTAGAAGATTTCTACAATGTAATTGCCTTTCAGTACCAACGCGACGTCAACCGAGGTGCTAAGCTTCCCCACCGTTTCATGCAACACTTTGTTCTATGCAACACGTCGTCGGTGGAGCGTAACAACTGATTACACACACCTCACTAGATTTACAGCTAAGCTGTCCCCTTTTTATCTGTAGCAATAAATGTAGTTACAGTAGTGATCTCTCAAAGAGATCAATTATACTAACCCATTGATTTACTGATGCTGTTCAACATTTCAACAGTATATTGAGGTGCATTTACCTATAATTAATATTCTATAGTCAACCTTGTTTACTTTCATATTTGATTTACTCTGGTGAAGAACCAGCACCAGAATAATGCTAGGGATGTATTAATCTTTTAGCATGTAACCCCCCAATTTTGTGTAAGTTAATTTGACTCCATTTATATCAGAAATACAGTTTCACTAAGATCCATAGGACACTAGTTCCAGGGATCAGTTTTTCCATTGCTTTATTTTGTTTTCCACTTTTTCTCAAAAAGTGGTGGTCCTTCATAGCTATCGAAGTATACATTTAATTATTAGTTATTGGAGTCAGGTTTTCCCCCACAAAATTTTGGTCACTTCGGGCCCGATGAATCATAATCAATGCTAAATATACAGGTTCTCGGAAAATTTTGGTCCTTCGAACCTAGATAGTTGAAAATTAAGCTATCATTAATCATTATTAATTAACTATTTACTAACACCAACTAGTGTGTTAACATTATTAGGCTATTTACCAATATATTTCATTATTTACGGCTGTCAGCAGATTGCCCATATAACAGCCTAAAACTCATTTATTATTATCAACATTTCTTATAATACTTTATGTATAAAGTGGCCTTAGTGTTATATATTTATAAATTTTCACTTGTGTTTCTAAGCACAAACCTATATATAAAAAAAAATCCCCAAAACATAGCACTATATATCTATATTACTGCACCATTGCATATATGCCAACCTTTGATGAGGTAGGATATTTAGACTGTAATTGTACTAATGTTTGTACAAATGCAGCCTAAACCATTTAGTCATTCCTAGGTAGGAATTATTTAGTGAGTACTGTACTAGACAGTACTGGTGTACATACATATTATTTAGATTGTGCTGACCCTGATTTGGGGTGGGATCATCAAAACCCTTTTTGTGCTTTTAACATATTATTCGTGTATTATTTTTTTGAGTACTGCCGAATGTTCACTGTTGGATCGAATGGTGATAATTGAAGAGCTAGCCGGACGAAAATCCAATAGTGGCATTCGAGTACTACTCAAAATATTAGCTATCTATTGTTATGTAGGTAAATTAACCTCTAAACGAGGTAGTATAGCCTATTCAAATATATTAGGCTATTATATTGATATTGAATTCCATTGAATGAGCCAATATCCCAGTTACATCAGTAACAACTATTTACTATCAGACCAGCCCATACGCAGCAAGATGGAAGCGGCTGACAAAATGAAAAAGACCCTTATCGGTCTGAAAGGTCACTTGACCCGACAGATTACCAAGTGTCAAAATCTGTCACAACAGTCACCTGTTGACTACATTGAATTGATATGAACATATCAACATATGAATCTGTACTTGACAGAACTTTACAAAACCTCAATAGGTGAAACTGAACTTGAGAACATTGTCAATGATTTAGCCCAGTACGAAGATGATGTACAGGTTAAACTTCAACCCTTTAAAAAGCAAATTGCTAAAAACAAATTAACAACAGCCTCTACTGCACATCCAGATCTTGATGTCAAATTACCTCAGATCCATATACCCACATTCTCTGGTAACGAGAATGAGAGTTGGGATGATTTCTGGAGAAAATTCGTGGATGCAGTAAACTCTAAAACTAACATCCCTCAAACAACCAAGTTCACTTATTTACAAGGCTTGTTACGAAATGAAGCCTTGAAGGTAATCTCTAACATAACACTGACCAGTGATGGTTACGACCTAGCTGTTCAATTGCTTAAGAGCAACTACGATAACAAAGAAAAGACTATTACTATCTTAGTCCAAAAATTGTTGGATTTACCATCTGCTAATAATTCTACAGATTCTCTCCAAACTTTCAGACTAGAATCTTTACTCAAGGCCTTAAGCCTTAATGTCCAAATTTAGACTGCTGAATGGATGACAAAGGTAGTTGTAAGGCGCAAATCACCAAGAGAAACTTTAGATAAATTGTGTACTATATACAATAAAACCTCTCTGACCATGAATGAAATTACAGAAGGTTTACATACCCTAGTCGAAAGACAAAGAGCTAACCAAGATGGGAAGAGTGTTTCAAACTTCTCTACTAACTCTCATCATAAACCCCAACGTACTGCAACTACTGTAGTAAAACCAGATTTCAATAAATCATCTCTGAAATGGAAATCTGGAAATGTAGGTACATACACAGTGAACCCTATAAACCCTGTAGTGAGCACCACTCCTACGACTTCTCCTACAGTGAAAAAGTGTTTGTTCTGCAATAATGAACATCTTACTTATAAGTGTAGTACTTATCCAGACCATAACACCCGAATTCATCGTTTGCAAGAATTACACAGATGCACAAGGTGCACGGGTCCTCGTGACCCCAATAAGTGTACTGTCTCCTTACGTATGTGCAACAAGTGCTATAAGGGTAGACACCATTATTCCTTGTGTGGTAGTGATCAATCAAGGTCAACCAATCCTCATCAGAAGATTACAAATTCTTCTTCTGTACAGTATTGCAAGGTGCATTAAGACATAAGTGTACTTGCAACAGAGTCGAATAACACAACTACGTTACTAACGTTACTTATAAGTGTAGTACTTATCCAGACCATAACACCCGAATTCATCGTTTGCAAGAATTACACAGATGCACAAGGTGCACGGGTCCTCGTGACCCCAATAAGTGTACTGTCTCCTTACGTATGTGCAACAAGTGCCATAAGGGTAGACACCATTATTCCTTGTGTGGTAGTGATCAATCAATCACAGATGCACAAGGTGCACGGGTCCTCGTGACCCCAATAAGTGTACTGTCTCCTTACGTATGTGCAACAAGTGCCATAAGGGTAGACACCATTATTCCTTGTGTGGTAGTGATCAATCAAGGTCAACCAATCCTCATCAGAAGATTACAAATTCTTCTTCTGTACAGTATTGCAAGGTGCATTAAGACATAAGTGTACTTGCAACAGAGTCGAATAACACAACTACGTTACTACGTTACTTATAAGTGTAGTACTTATCCAGACCATAACACCCGAATTCATCGTTTGCAAGAATTACACAGATGCACAAGGTGCACGGGTCCTCGTGACCCCAATAAGTGTACTGTCTCCTTACGTATGTGCAACAAGTGCCATAAGGGTAGACACCATTATTCCTTGTGTGGTAGTGATCAATCAAGGTCAACCAATCCTCATCAGAAGATTACAAATTCTTCTTCTGTACAGTATTGCAAGGTGCATTAAGACATAAGTGTACTTGCAACAGAGTCGAATAACACAACTACGTTACTAACAGCTCAATTAAAATAATTAATAAGAGATCTAAAATTTCCACTCGTGGTCTCTTTGACCAAGGTTCACAGAAAACCTTTATTTCTCAACAGCTAGTTGATCAGTTGAAACTGAAGCCTATTGCTCGAGTGAATTTGAATATCTCTGGATTCCTAACCAATAGTGGACCTCGAGACTACCAGGTTGTTAAAGTCTTGGTACGTTTAGGAGGCTGCACCAGCCCAATTCAAGCCATAGTCGTTGACAAGATCCCTTCAGATTTACATGTTACAGGTCTTGTTCAAACAGTCAAATTTCTTAAACGCAGTGGTATTAGGCTAGCAGATCATAAAATAAATACAGACTGTCTCAACGATGTAGGTATTATTATTGGAGCTGACTTTTATTATACATTTATTACTGGATGCACCAGGCAACGAGGAGTAAACTTGTTGCTGTCAGCTGGGGGTAAACTACTTACAGGACCGGTGTTGATCCAACAACATTCTAAATCCACTAGTAATCAACCAACTAATTCAATAGTGGCATGACTAGGCCTAGAGCAGTCACCACTACATGGCAGAGACGAAACCGAGGATGAGGAGTCCAATCCCCCTGTTCACAAATTATGGGATTTGGATACCTTAGGCATAGTCCCTGATCAACCCAGTCCAGATGACACATGGACGTATCAACAATATCTTGATACTGTGATTTTCCAAGATAATCAATATTGGGTGAGACTCCCATGGAAGCTGAACCACCCACAGCTTCCAGTAAATTATTTCATGGCCTCAACCCAATTAAATTCTCAATTAGCTACGCTACGGAAGCAACCAGATAAATTGCAACTGTATCATGCTTTAATACAGCAACAACTTGCTAACAAATTTATAGTTGTTGAAGAAGACAACCATAAGACAGGTCATTATTTGCCACATCCTGCTGTCCTGAAAGATTTAGTTACAACACCAATCAGGATTGTATTTAATTGTAGTGCCAAATTAAAGGCAGGCGGCGTGTCACTAAATGATTGTCTACAAACTGGACCTAGCTTAACCCAAAGACTACAAGATGACTTATTACGATTTCGCTCTGGTGTTTTTGCCTATACGACTGACATTAGTAAGGCCTTTTTAAGAGTAGGCTTACAAGAGACAGATCGCGATTTTACTAAATTTCTCTGGGTGAAAGATCCACAGGATCCTAACAGCGAAATCATTACTTATAGATTTGCCTCAGTACTGTTTGGAGCAACATCTTCTCCATTCTTACTCCAGGCTACTCTGGATACACATTTTAAGAAGTCTCATAACCCCTACAAGACTGAGATTAGCAACAATTTATACATTGACAATTTTCAAGGAACCACTAATGATGAGAATAAACTAGTGGAAATCTACCATGAGGCTAATCGTGAACTGTTGGGAGCTAACATGCCCCTACAGTCGTGGGCCTCCAATAATAAACAACTCAACCAAATAATCGAGGAAGAATTCCCTGATTATAAGGTACCTCACAAATTGAAAGTCTTAGGTATGGAGTGGAATACTTCCACAGACAAATTGAATATCAAGTCAGTGGATTTCAATCATTCATCTCTAACCATGAGAAAACTACTCTCCCATGTCAGCAAGCCATTTGACCCTTTAGGCCTACTCAGTCCTATTCTAATTAAGGGTAAACTCCTTATGCAAGAGTGTTGGCAAAGGAATTTGAGGTGGGATGAAACGTTGCCAGAGGATCTCCAAGAAAAATGGCAGCAGTTGATTCCTGATTACAACAAACTTAGTATTCTACAGTTTCCCCGAAATACCTTAGGACTAAATTTACCCACAAATTTACATATATTCTGTGATGCTTCAGGCAAAGCGTATGGCTCAGTAGCCTATCTAGTTAATACACAACAATCATTTTTGCTTACATCTAAGGCAAGGGTAGCCCCGATTAAAAGGAGGTCACTACCCCAAATGGAATTAACTGCCTTATTAGTAGGTGTAAGACTGGCTCATTGCCTGATCAAAACCCTCAGTAATGTTCACCTTAGTGAAATAGTTGTGTGGTCAGACAATGAGACAGTATTGCAGTGGGTAAAAAACGACAACAACAAAACTCCCTATGTCAGCAATAGAGTAAGGGAAATTCGAGAATTGTCTGCTGGTTATAAATTAAGACATGTCCCAACCAAGGACAATCCAGCTGACTATTTATCCAGAGGTCTGACTTTAAAGCAATTAGTTAACACCGAGATGTAGTTTAATGGACCCCAATGGCTAGTTAGTGGTCAGTGGCCCCAACAGAAGCCGCAAGTCATTGTGACCAATATCACTACCCCTGTTGTGGATCCAGAACCCCCTCGAATTTTAGCTATCAATCCTCATCGTTATTCCAATTTAAGCAAATTACTAAGAGTTACCGAAATGGTATTTGATTTCATCAACAAGATGGGGATCAAGTATCGATTTCCTAGTTCCATTAAATATTGGGTCAAACAAGCTCAGCAAGAGACTTATGGGAAGGAATATGAACATCTCCCAGAAAGGTTGAGTAAGTCTCTGGGTATCTGGCTTGACTCAGACAACTATAACATCTTGAGATGCGGCGGACGTCTGCTTCACGCAGAAATAAATTTAGATACGAAGAATCCTATACTTCTTCCACGTCACCACATCATTACTAAACTCATAGTTTTACATTACCATGAGCATAATACATTGCATGGTGGAGTATTAGACACTTTTACTGAAATCAGACAAAGTTTTTGGCTTCCCCAAGGTCGCCAAACTGTCAAATCTTTAATCAAGTCTTGTGTAATCTGCAAGAGATATGATGCTCGAGTGTGTCCTTATCCAGGTCCACCGCCCCTACCTAAGGAGCGAGTCGTCTACCTTCGTCCCTTTGAAACCACAGGTGTCGACTATACAGGAGCACTAATTTTAACAGGTACACCAGACAAGATTCCAGTGAAAGCCTACATTTGCCTTTTCACGTGTGCTACCACACGCGGTGTGGGATATCTGGGGCTTGACTCAATTATTGAATTATTTACTTATTTAATTTAATAAACGAAGGACCACCCACTTTTGAGAAAAGAGAGAACACTAATAAAAGTTATCATTAGAATAACACTAGAGAACCAGTGTCTATGGATAATTATTAAAAGGGATAATCACTTGAAATAATGAATGGACTGTATGATTAATTAACTAAAGTCAGAGCCTCAAATACCTACATTGGGGGGGGGGTTACTACTAGAACTTCATATACGTCTAGGAACTAGTGAGGTTCGTCACCAGTTCATTGCTGAGTAAATAATATTATGATCTAAAATGTTATAGATTCAAATATGTGAACTCAAATTGTAAATATTAATGATTATTAAATTACTGAGCAACAGTCTAAGCAAACACATGAATTTCCAATCATCATATCTGGTAATAATATTTAATATAATGATCCTACAAAAATTGTATAAGAATCAATTTAGAGGAATTAAATTTGTACAAGAGTCTTAGCTTTAAGACGATTTCTATGACATCGTTTTGTGATTCATCCTCGTGATCACAGGATCTCCACATAGAAGGAGCTAGAGGTGAATAACACGAATGAAGAAAACGACTCGATGACTCCTCACATACGGGCTGAAAATTAAAGAATATTAAGTAGCATTGGAATAGGCTACTTTAATCTCAATATTCATGAAAATAGAAGAAATGCTGATTTGGTACTAACGTTGGATATGGGGTCTTCTCACTATGTGTTACGGCCCTCTCGGGTCGCAACTGAGTTCGTACTCTGATGTTATTAGAGGAAGTGGTATCCGGCCCCAAGCCAGTAGTGGCTTTCAAGGGATGAGATCCGTGACGCAAGTAACTTAAAGGGGAAGGGAAATAAAGGCAAAAACTTAAGATTATAATTATTACCATCACCAAATAAATAATATAATAAAGGTTACTCAGGGGGGAGGGGTATTAACACTGCACAAGGGAATTATATACACTATCGTCTTCTCCTGAAGACTCTGGATCCAAACTCTCGGTGCCGAGTCCTCAGTGCTTTCGTGGCCTCTTCGACGAATCCTTTCGACAAGCTGAGTCTACCCTGGCCACAGGCCAGCCAAAACACAGTTCCACTGGGGGCACCGCCGTGGAGGCCGTCAACCACAAGTCCAGCAGGTCTGCTGGCAGGTTCCGGATCAGCAACGCTGGTCAGGCCACTCCACGAGCGATACTAGGGTAGCGCCCTAGTCAGGAGCCTCGTGTGATACCACAAATCACTCTCCTGTCCTCAATACCCCAGTGGTTAATCGTCTCCAGCAGTCGGTCCCGGGTACGACAACCCTTCACTGCCGCTTCACAGGCAGGGTAACACCACAGTGTTCTTCCGGGAGACGACTTCACAGCTGCTGCAGCAAAGCACAAGGTATGGAGACAGCTGCCTTGGGTAGACTGACTCAACTTCCCTAACAGCAGTCCCAGGTCGACTCTGTAAGTAGACACGTCATCAATAACAGGGACACACTCAAGCACCTCACTTACAGGCTCAGACACAAACGCCCACCTACCCACTCCATAGATGGCACTGTCGTCTGAGCACCACCTCACCAGAGGTCAGCAGCGGCGGTGTTGTGAGCTGCACAGGACTGGAAACTGGCCCTTGTGGCCAGTACACGTCGTCCTCACCAGGTGTCGTCGTCCATTTGGTGGGGGTTTCGGGAGCTGACCCACAGATGGCGCGGTCGTCACTGCTCCAGGCTCGGACGCTGGACTCGGGTCCGTAACACTATGTAACGACAGACTACTCACAAATGTACGATCTTAGATGATGCATCAAGAAAGAAACCTATACTTAACGTGAGTGTATGTAATACTGAAGTCTGCCGATATCGGGTCTGCCAGAACCAGACGCTCACTGCGTTGTACGCGTATTTGTGGATTTTGGCTTTAATTGTAGACGCGTTATTGGCTGGCTGGGCACTATAGAGCATGTGGAGGAATAATTATTCACTATTAGTTGGGTATCAGTGTAATTCTTGCTGATAACTCCCAATCGCCACGTGTCTCGCCACTCTTCACGCCAGGACCTTCCTCTCGTACGCTGTCCAGGCACGCTCTCTCCACAATGGCGTCGCCGCCTCCCCCAACCCGGCTCTCGCATTCACCACAGAAATTATTAATCACGAACAATTCCTTTTCCGCGCGATTATGGATGAAATACTTTAATGAGGACTGGGTTGCAATTATAGGGGTTTAAATATTATCGTATTCTCGTTTTATGGTGTTAAATAAGAAATGGAGAAGATTTTATCTCTCTCTATGACATTCGTGCGAGACTGAAGGAAATGTTACTACAGAACAATTTAACTAATAACTCTCAATTTAAGATTATTGGGAGTTATATTATCCGTAAGTAATTATTACACGGAATACTGATGATTTTAGAGAACCACATTCAATTCTCTAACACATTGGTAATAAATGTGTTTAACTAGACATTATCTGACGCAATGTTGCTGCTCTATTTCGTGAGATTTCTAGCATTAATACGCAGATGCAATGGTTAGTTTATGTTGACACTACTGTTAGTAAATTTAATGACTACTGTAGTTAGTATATAATAATAATGATTTATTATAATACAATAGTAATTTATTAGTGTTGGAAATTTCCAACATGCGGAGTACATTTAGAAGTCACTTCTGACATGAGTGCAGAAGCCTTTCTGCAAGCCTTTAGCAGATTTGCTGCACGAAGATCTTGCCCAAAATTAACCCTCAAACCGCGCATATCATATATAAATGATATCAGTGACAAAACCGGATCCGCGCACATCATTTATATATGATTTCGTGTCTAGCGCTATAATTTAAACGCCCCGCCTGGGATAGGGGTAGTCATCGGCGAGCCTCGACCAAACATAAACAAACCCCGCCTGGGAAAAAAATCCAGCGTGGGTCCCCTTTGTGCACAGAGCTCAGTTACCCGGCGGACACCATGGCAAGCGCATCACGTTCCGACGACCGACCCCGCTCAGCGAGACGTTCCTCGAGACCTCTGACCGAGGACGAAATTACTCGTAATTTGTTCCCGGATGGTGATGAGTCTGATATAGACGACTCAGACTTTGATCATGACTATACACAGCCCTCAGAGGTGGATACGACCGACGACGAGTGTGAACATGCTGGCTCCACCAGGGCTAGGCCTAGCATCTCGCCCATGCCTCCTCGCCCTCACTCCACCCCAATTTCAGCAAGACCACACAGTTCATGTGCTCCCTTGCAAGATATTGATGTTTTGCTCGACGATTCTGAAGAAGGTGAATCATTTTCCGGTTTTAGTGACTTAGAATCGGAAAATAGTTTTGCTAGTGCCAGTGGAGGAGTGTGTGGTGTTGCCAAGCGACAATTTGTCGCATCAGCAGCATCTGGCCGAGCCATGCGGCACCGCATGGCACCACAGGAACAAAGACCCTCAACATCGAGGAATTTTCCATCACCATCCCTGCCCGCCCCTACTGTTCCTAGACCTGCTTCAGCTCCTGGTACACGGTTTCCTCGCCGTGGTGCCGCTATTAGCTCTAGAAAGACACCCGGTGTTTTTGTGTGGAGTGATGGGACAGATTTTGTTCCACAAATTCCTGTTTTTGATAATTCGGATGTTGGAATTACAGACATTTTCCCTGATAAAGGTGCAGATATGTGTGAAATGGACTATTTTACTGCATATTTTGATGAACCGCTAATGGAACATCTTGTTCAGGAGACGAACAAATATGCGAGTGATCTCATTGATTAGGAGGAGTTATCCGATTTTTCACGTTTGCAGCGATGGAAAGATACGACTGTAGGTGAAATGTATGTGTTTTTGGCACTGTGTATGTTGATGAAACATTGTGTCAAACACGTAATCGATCATTATTGGAGCAAAGACCATACTGTTCCAACACCAATGTTTGGCAAATATATGTCTCGAGACCGATTTGCAATAATCCTCAGGTGTCTTCACTTTGCAAATGATGAAGATAGGCTTTGGAAGGTAAGGCACGTACTGAATGAACTTATCGGAAAGTACAGGGATTTCTACGTACCAGCTCAGAAGCTTGTGATTGACGAATCCCTTGTGCTTTTCAAAGGACGTCTTGCCTTCAAGCAGTATATTCCCTCCAAACGCCACCAATTTGGATTGAAATTCTTTGTACTCTGTGACTGTGAAACAGGAATTGTGTTACATATGATAATGTATACGGGTACAAATGTAGACATTCCTGCTAATGACCAACATGGCTTCTCAGGTAGTGTTGTGAAGTCACTGCTTGCACCATATCTGAACAAGGGCCACATTTTATACACAGATAACTATTATACCAGTTCCTTGCTAACTAGGTTCTTGCTTGATAATAGAACTGGTGTGTGTGGCACAGTGAAGGCAAAACGAAGGGAAATGCCAGTGTTTCCAGGTGCTATGCAGATTGGTGATTGCGAGCTCAGAAAAACAGGTGGAATGCTTTCAGTGCGGTGGAAAAACAGGCGTGAAGTGAACATGTTGACCACCATTCATGCTGGAACAATGCTGGACAGTGGCAAGGTGAACAGAACCACCAGAGAAATAATCTATAAGCCAGATTGTGTCTTGGACTATAACATCAACATGCGTTTGGTGGATAAATGTGATATGATGGTGGGGGCAGTGGAGTGTGTACGGAAAACAGTGAAGTGGACCAAGAAAATGTTTTTCCACCTTGTTGATGTAACAATGCTGAACAGTTACAATATGTATCTTGTCAAAACAGGTGGTAAACGTAATTTCCGTGCATTCAATTTTACTGTAGTAACACAATTACTACAGAAGTTTGGCAAAGTAATTCCTGGTGTACAGAGGCCCATTCTGAACCCGGTATTGCACCATGCTCCAACACCCAGGCTCGCTTTCAGGGATGCCTTTTTGACACACAATCTCAGGTTTTTACCACCAACTGGAAAGCGTGCAGTAGGCCAGCGTGCGTGTGTAGTATGCTGGTCAACAACCAAGAGGGAACAGAAAAGAAAAATGGTGATGACTTGGTGCACAGCGTGTCAGGTCCCTCTGTGCCATGTCCGATGTTTCAACGAGTATCACAGTCTTGATGACTTCTAAATGTCCAAGACTGGTGCCAAAACATGTAAATACAGAATAGGTGAGTGTATATAATGGAAATAAATCATAAGAAATAGTATATTTTATTGTGAAATAAGACATTTTTGTGCAAATACTTGTGACACTAATATGTGGATACAATATACATTGACAACAGTTTTATGTTTATAAATCATCTTGTGAGAACATATTGAACCACACCAGTGAAAAAAATGGGTATAAAATACGCCATAGATACTGTAAATAATAACGCGAAAATAAATTCGCGGCAACTCGCGCTCCTTCTCCGACGCGCCTGACTCACCCCGGGCACACAGCACTCCAGCGAAGATCAGGCGTGACGTCATCGACGATCTTCTCTGGTCATTTACGTCCACGGTAAGTGTAATTAAATTTGTTTATTATTTTTCCCGTGCTCAGGGAACACAAATAAAGAGATTAAAAAGAAAAAAAAAATTTTAGAATTTTTTTTTTGTTGCGCGTGTGAGTGTTAATTCCATTTGGACCCCGAGCGGTTTGAGGGTTAATGATCTCAGATAATGAATCTAACCTCGTGGCAGGAGAAGCTTGCTTACAAGAAATATGGAACCATCCAGAAGTACACTCTGTACTCAAACAGAGACAATGCTATTGGAAATTTATTCCTCCAAGAGCACCACGGCACGGCGGTTTTTACGAAAGAATGGTGGGAACTGTTAAGAAATGCCTAAGAAAAACCTTACACAGGCAGAAAATTAATCTCACCGAATTACAGACCCTTGTCGTGGAAATTGAAGCACGAGTCAACAACAGACCTCTAACCTACTTAACAGAAGATTTCTCCCAAAGAGAACCCCTAAGTCCCTCTCATTTGATTCATGGTGGTCTTCTGAGCCCTCTAAAGTCTCTAGGAGATGAGGATCCAGCTGACCCTTCGTGTGTCAAAGCACATGACTTAGTGGAGAGTTATAGACACCTTTCAAGAGCAAATAGAGAAATGGAAGGAGGTCTGGACACATGAATATTTAACTGCTTTAAGAGAATATCATTATGGAGCTGCAAGCCCATACAATAAAATTCAACTTAAACCAGGTGATCTTGTCCTAGTAGACAGTGATGGACCCAGGTCAGATTGGCCTATAGGTAAAATTGTTGACATCCATCCTGACCGCCATGGTGTATTACAAACTGTTAAAGTTCAGTGTCGAGGCACTACTTCCTTGAAAACACTAGAGAAGTTAGTACCTTTAGAGTTAGCAGAACACAAGTGTTCTACAGATATACCTGTAACCCAAGTTTCAGAGAATAATGATTCTACTCAACCGAGCACAAGACCATCAAGAGTCGCTGCTCAGAACTGCAAACAGAAACTTAAACAATATTTTGATTCTATTCAAGAGTAGATAACTTATCATTTAAACTTAAAGTGATCATGCTGATGCAGTGATGAGTTGATATCCAGTAATTAATTATGAGTCATTGTGACCTTGGACAGTAGCCTCACTGTACTGATGAGGTCTCCTTAATCTTAAATGAATCAATTGTTCATAATTTATTTTTTGTTAATATCCTTCTGTTTCTTACAAAAGAATTATTCAATAAATTTCAATGTTTATTTACGTCCCTATATTGACTTGGAGTCATCTACCACAGATTCGGGACATTCGTTACGTGCGTACTAACCTACTAACCCATGAATATAACTTCAGGATAGAGAAACAGTGTACGTTAGTACTAATACCTGAACTACGACCCGAGTTTTCTCTCCCCGGAGTTATGTTGGAAATAACCAACAGCTTTATACATCTTTGTATTTTATGCATCCTTTGTATTAACCAAAGTAGTTACTAAAATTACTAACTTGTAGATTTAATCATTATCATGATTTATTCACTGCCAAATTCTTCCTAGTCAGAATGACGACGTGAGGAACGACAGGCAGTAACATGAATGAATTCTCTCCACATTTAGTTGGATTTATAACAAGAGTCCAGTTTATTTTTTCCTTTACTAAAAATAGTTATTTACTAATAAGTTTAATTTTGTAGTATACTACTACTTACTGGAACTCCCTTATTTAAATAATATTAAACATTCTAGAGGAAATTACTTTAGTGTAAATGATTTTACCTTAATTTCCTCGATTAGCTTCACAACCTTAATAAACCAATTTATGTTACGATAAATTCTATTTTATCACAGAAGAATTTAATGTGATATTAATACTCGTCATTACCTCTTCCTTTCTTAGTCAATTGCGATATATACACATACATTTACGCTCGAGATGTCTATGGAGAGCCGCGCATGCGCAATGAGGAAGAGGAGGAAGATGGGAGAGCGTGAGTAGACACGAGAGAGCACGACTCGGACGCCATTGACAGCGTGTAGGAGAGCTATGTTTTGACCTACTTATTTCACTCCCACGATCAGTTGAGCGGTGCCACGTTATTCGGCACAATAGCTGTGTTCCAGACTAGCATATCTGCAATTCCAGAGTTAACGCCTTTCAAGCAGCAACTGGAGGACGAAGAATTGCTCAAGTCTCCACATGAACGGACACGCGGCTCGGCAGCTAGGTTTATCTGTTTGTTATCATGTGGCCACAGTTAACATTTAGACTAGCAGTCGTTAGGCCGAATGCAAAATAATACAATCCCGTACGTGTCTTAAGTAAATTTACCATGTAAATAGACAATTAATTTCAGTATTTTCTCCAAAGAGAACTACAGTGCTTGAACATAAATTGCTCAGATATTAGCTGATAATTTCCATTGTTATCCTCATAATTTAGGATGTATTTGTAGTTACTTATTATGTAGAAGATTTCTACAATGTAATTGCCTTTCAGTACCAAGGCGACGTCAACCGAGGTGCTAAGCTTCCCCACCGTTTCGTGCAACACTTTGTTCTATGCAACACGTCGTCGGTGGAGCGTAGCAACTGATTACACACACCTCACTAGATTTACAGCTAAGCTGTCCCCTTTTTATCTGTAGCAATAAATGTAGTTACAGTAGTGATCTCTCAAAGAGATCAATTATACTAACCCATTGATTTACTGATGCTGTTCAACATTTCAACAGTATATTGAGGTACATTTACATATAAATAATATTCTATAGTCAACCTTGTTTACTTTCATATTTGATTTACTCTGGTGAAGAACCAGCACCAGAATAATGCTAGGGATGTATTAATCTTTTAGCATGTAGCCCCCCAATTTTGTGTAAGTTAATTTGACTCCATTTATATCAGAAATACAGTTTCACTAAGATCCATAGGACACTAGTTGCAGGGATCAGTTTTTCCATTGCTTTATTTTGTTTTCCACTTATTCTCAAAAAGTGGTCCTTAATAGCTATCGAAGTATATATTTAATTATTAGTTATTGAAGTCAGGTTTCCCCCACAGCCAGTGGTGGGAGTGGTGGCCTGTGTAGAGAGTGGTGGCCAGTGTTGAGAGTGGTGGCCAGTGTTAAGAGTGGATGCCAGAGGTGAGAGTGTTGAAAGTGGTGGCCAGTGTTGAGAGTGGTGGCCAGTGTTGAGAGTGGTGGCCAGAGTTGAGAGTGGTGGCCAGTGATGAGAGTGGTGGCCAGTGTTGAGAGTGGTGGCCAGTGTTAAGAGTGGATGCCAGTGGTGAGAGTGTTGAAAGTGGTGGCCAGTGTTGAGAGTGGTGGCCAGTGTTGAGAGTGGTGGCCAGTGTTGAGAGTGGTGGCTAGTGTTGAGAGTGGTGGCCAGTGATGAGAGTGGTGGCCAGTGTTGAGAGTGGTGGCCAGTGTTGAGAGTGGTGGCCAGTGTTGAGAGTGGTGGCCAGTGTTGAGAGTGGTGGCCAGTGATGAGAGTGGTGGCCAGTGTTGAGAGTGGTGGCCAGTGTTGAGAGTGGTGGCCAGTGTTGAGAGTGGTGGCCAGTGTTGAGAGTGGTGGCCAGTGTTGAGAGTGGTGGCCAGTGATGAGAGTGGTGGCCAGTGTTGAGAGTGGTGGCCAGTGTTGAGAGTGGTGGCCAGTGTTGAGAGTGGTGGCCAGTGTTGAGAGTGGTGGCCAGTGTTGAGAGTGGTGGCCAGTGGTTGCTGGAGGGTAACAGAGGCGAGAGAACTTTGTGTTTATTAGTTCATTAGAGTCAGAGGCGGCGGACTTATGGAGCCTGGGGTCTCGTCCTCCTTCACCATAATTACTGACGCGGCCGACACCTGCCCGACACCTGCACGTCACCCTCACGACACCTACACGACACCCCGCACGACACCTGCACGACACCTGCCCGACATACACACGACATCTGCATGACACCTGCACGATACCCACATGACACCTGCATGACACCTGCACGAAACCTGCACGACACCCACACGACACCTGCATGACACCCGCATGACACCTGCACGACACCCGCACGACATCTGCACGACACCCGCACGACACCTGCACGACACTCGCACAACACCCACACGACACCTGCACGATACCCACATGACACCGGCATGACACTCGCACGACACCTGCACGACACCCACACGACACCTGCATGACACCCGCATGACACCTGCACGACACCCACACGACAACTGCATGACACCTGCACGACACCTGCATGACAACTGCACGACACCAACACGACACCTAAACGACACCTGCATGACACTCGCACGATACCCACAGGACACGTGCATGACAACCGCGTGACACCTGCAAGACACCCACACGACACCCGCACGACATCTGCTTGACACCCACACGACACCTGCATGACACCCGCATGTTTCCTGCACGACACCTGCACGAAACCCACACGACACCCGCATGACACCTGCAGGACACCTGCAGGACACCCGAACGACACCTGCATGATAACCGCATGACACCAGCATTACACCTGCACGACATATGCACGACACCTGCACGAAACCCACACGACACCCGCACGACACCTGCACGACACCCACACGACACCTGCATGACACCCGCATGACACATGCACGACACCTGCACGACACCCGCACGACACCTGCACGACACCCGCATGACACCCGCATGAACCCTGCACGACACCTGCACGACTCCTGTACGACACTCGCACGACACCTGCACGACACTCGCACGGCACCCACACGACACCTACACGACACATGCATGACACCCGTATGACACCCGCATGTTACCTGCACGACACCCGCACGACACCTGCACGACACCTGCACGACACCCGCACGACACCTGCACGACACCCGCACGACACCTGCACGACACCCGCATGACACCTGCACGACACCCGCACGACACCTGCACGACACCCGCACGACACCTGCACGACACCCGCACGACACCTGCACGAAACCTGCACGACACCTGCACATCACCTGCACGACACCTGCTCGACACCTGCACGACACCCGCACGACACCTGCACGACACCCGCACGACACCTGCACGACACCCACACGACACCTGCACGACACCTGCGCGACACCTGCACGACACCCACACGACACCTGCTCGACACCCGCACGACACCAACACGACACCTGCATGACAACCGCATTACACTTGCACGACACCTGCATGACAACCGCACGACACCAACACGACACCTGCACGACACCCGCGCGGCACCCACATGACACCTGCACGACACTCGCACGACACCCACACGACACCTACACGACACTTGCACGACACCTGCACAACACCTACATGACATCCGCATGACACCTGCACGACCCCCGCACGATAACTACACAAAACCTGCACGACACCTGCACGACACTCGCACGACACCCACACGACACCCACACGACACCTACACGACACGACACTTGCACGACACCTGCACGACACTCGCACGACACCCACACGACACATGCACGACACCTGCACGACACCTGCATGACAACCGCACGACACCAACACGACACCTGCACGACACCCACATGACACCTGCATGACACCCGCAAAACACCTGCACGACACCCGCAAAACACCTGCACGACACATGCACGACACCTGCATGACAACCGCATGACACCTGCACGACACCCGCACGACACCTACACGACTCCTACACGACACCTGCACGACACCTGCAAGACACCTGAACGACACCTGCACGACACCCGCAGGACACCCCCTCAACATCTGCTTGACACCCGCACGACACCTGCATGACATCCACACGACACCTGCATGACACCTGCAAGACACACGCACGACAACTGCACGACACTTGCACGACACCCGCACGACATCTGCACGACACCCAGACGACACCTGCATTACACCTACACGACACATGCACAACACATGCACGACACCCACACGACACCTGCACGACACTCGCACGACACCCACACGACACCTACACGACACTTGCAAGACACCTGCACAACACCTACATGACATCCGCATGACACCTGCACGACCCCCGCACGATAACTACACAAAACCTGCACGACACCTGCACGACACTCGCGCGACACCCACACGACACCTACACGACACATGCACGACACTTGCACGACACCTGCACGACACTCGCACGACACCCACACGACACATGCACGACACCTGCACGACACCTGCATGACAACCGCACGACACCAACACGACACCTGCACGACACCCACATGACACCTGCATGACAACCACATGACACCTGCACGACACCCGCAAAACACCTGCACGACACATGCACGACACCTGCATGACAACCGCATGACACCTGCACGACACCTACACGACTCCTACACGACACCTGCACGACACCTGCAAGACACCTGAACGACACCTGCACGACACCCGCAGGACACCCCCTCAACATCTGCTTGACACCCGCACGACACCTGCATGACATCCACACGACACCACCTGCACGACACCTGCATGACACCTGCAAGACACACGCACGACAACTGCACGACACTTGCACGACACCCGCACGACATCTGCACGACACCCAGACGACACCTGCATTACACCTACACGACACATGCACAACACATGCACGACACCCGCATGACACCTGCACGACACCCGCACGACACCTGCACGACACTCGCACGACACCCACGCGACACCTACACGATACATGCACGACACCTGCATGACAACTGCATGACATCTACGCGACACCTACACGACACCCACACGACACCTGCACGAAACCTACACGACACCTTCACGACACTCGCACGAGACCCACACGACACAT
This sequence comes from Procambarus clarkii, assembly GCF_020424385.1. Taxonomy (NCBI): domain Eukaryota; kingdom Metazoa; phylum Arthropoda; class Malacostraca; order Decapoda; family Cambaridae; genus Procambarus; species Procambarus clarkii. The sequence continues at coordinate 22,573,781 of NC_059597.1, forward strand.
GCATGTCACCTGCACGAAACCTGCACGACACCCACACGACACCTGCATGCCAACCGCATGACACCTGCACGACACCCGTACGACACCTGCTGTTGTGACGCTGAACCCCGGTTCATTCCGAACACAGCGATTACACAACACATAACACCTTGCCTCAGCAACCGTTACTACCACCGTGTACTCCTAGACACATCCTCCCAGGTCACACACATAGACACTTGCTACCAGGTCACACTCCTAGAAACATGCTCTCACGTCACACTCTTAGATGCATGTGTCGTGACGCTGAACCCCGGTTCATTCTGAACACAGCGATTACACAACACATAACATCTTGCCTCAGCAACCGTTACTACCACCTATACTCCTACACACACCAGACCCTTGAGAGTACCACTGGGTTTGTACTGGAACACAATGAATGAACATATGGAAGGTATTTAAAGGCCGTCGGGTTTTGTCATTTAATTACAAAGAATAGACTCTGACAAATAATAACATATTAACATACTCTATTAGGTCCATACACTTCCAATACCCATAGACCACTTGACCTCCGCGATCACCACCCACACTCGTAACTTCCGCCTAAGTCCCTAATACGGAATGATTACTACAACGCTCCACACCCGGTTAGTCTTTCATTCAATACTCACATACTGCAGACTTTACTTGGTCACTAAGATCACATCAGGTTCTCGCATAGCTGTCTGCTACACTTCGCTGCTGCCACAAACGGAGATCCAGAGGACTTCTCAGTTCAACTCCCACAATCAGACTGACTTTAGGGGGCATATCAATGTAAAATTAAAAGTGGTTCAATTTGCTTATAAATTTTTTTATGAAATGGTTATAGAAAGGGCTGCAGCTGGTCCAAGTTTCATCATCACACCCTAAACAGAGAAGGAGAAAAAAATAAACAACGAATTATGCAACGAATTTTCAAATAGTTTCAGGGAACACATGTGTCAACTAAAATCATTTCTATAACACTCAGATATTAAATTAAGCACATAATAAAGGATTCTAGTGATCAGTTTTATCAAAAAAGTGTTTAGTGCAATAATATAATTTTTCAAAGTTACCCTTCTAAAAAAATATGCAATATATGATATTTATAAATTTTTATAAAATCAACAAATAGACTTTGGACTAAAATGTCTACTAGATTCTGTAGAAGCACAAACGCTACATATAAGTTGTAATTTGCATGTAAATTGATTAATAAATGAAAGCTCTGAAGTAATTTGAAGGTGTAAATTACTTTCCAGAGTAAAATAAAGATCCAAGTTCGGCCACCTGTAGCTGAGCTTGACTTTGACAGATCTCGTTCATAATTGGCACCCTTGCAGATAGGCATCCATTGAGCAAGGTGTGCAGGTTTCATGCAAATCCCTTGATAACAAACGAGAAAAAAATATTGGCCAAAAAAAAAAAAAAAAAAAAAATTAAATATAAATATATTGCACATACATATTACAATTATTACAAGTTTGTGCTTCTACAGCACATAGTAGACATTTTAGTTGACACATGTGTTCCCTGAGATTATTTGAGAATGTTGAACATTCGTTGCATAATACGTTGTGTATTTTTTTTCTCCTTTTCTGTTTAGGGTGTGATGGTGAAACTTGGACCAGTTGCAGCCCTTTCTATAACCATTTCATAAAAAAATTTATAAGCAAATTGAACAACTTTAATTTTATAACGATTTAGAATGATATGCCCCCTTTAGCCAACCATGGCTTCAAACATTTCACCACGCCTCTCAAGGAAGGTATAATCCGATTAACCTTATCCCTAGAGCGGTAACCTTGATCCTAGAAGCCTGACGAAGAATAATTACTCTTTCCAGGAATTATTAATTTGGCTAAACAGCTTCGGTCTTAATCCATTGACCTTTCTTAGATATGTGATCCATAGTCTGTCTACTTAACATGTACTTCCAATCATCATTCGTTAAGTCTTGTAGTAATGATCCTCTAGCTAATAATTCCTACTAACTTGTGGATTACAACACTGCACGACACCTACACGACACCTGCATGACAACCGCATGACACCTGCACGACACCCGCACGATACCTACACGACACCCACACGACACCTGCATGACAACCTCATGACACCTGCATTACAACCGCACGACACCAACACGACACCCACATGACACGTGCATGACAACCGCATGACACCTGCCAGACACCCACACGACACCTGCACGACACCCACACGACATCTGCTTGACACCTGCACGACACCTACATGACACCCGTATGACACCTGCACGAAACCCGCACGACACCCACACGACACCTGCATGACAACTGCATGACACCCGCATGACACCTGCAAGACACACGCACGATACTTGCACGACACCCGCACGACATCTGCACGACACCCAGACGACACCTGCACGACACCCACATGTTACCAGCCCGACACCCACATGACACCTGCACGACACCTGAATGACACCCGCATGATACCCGCACGACACCTGCATGAAACCCGCACGACACCTGCATGACACCCGCACGACACCCGGACGACACCTGCTCGACACCTGCATGACACCCGCTCGACACCCGCACGACACCTGCAGGACACCCGCACGACACCTGCAGGACACCCGCACGACACCTGCAGGACACCCGCACGACACCTGCTTGACACCCGCGCGACACCTGCATGACACCCGTATGACACCAGCACGACATCTGCACGACACCTGCACGACACCCGCACGACACCTGCATGACACCCGCACGACACCTGCATGACAACCGCACGACACCTACACGACACCTGTACCACACCCACACGACACCTGCACGACACCCAGACGACACCTGCTCGACACCTGCATGACACACGCATAACACCTACACGACACATGCACGACACCTGCAAGACACCTACACGACACTTGCACGACACCAGCACTGCACCTGCACGACACCCACACGACACCTGCACGACACCCGCACGACACCCACACGACACCAGCATGACAAACGCATAACACCTGCATGACAACCACACGACACCTACACGACACCTGCACGAAACCTGCACGACACCCACACGACACTTGCACGACACCTGCACGCCACCCACACGACACCCGCACGACACCCACATGAAACCTGCATGACACCTGCATGACAACCACATGACACCTGCATGACACCCGCACGACACCCGAACGACACCTGCACGACACCTGCTTGACACCCGCACGACACCTGCATGACACCCGTATAACACCAGCACGACACCTGCACGACACCCACACGACACCTGCACGACACCTACGCGACATATGCATGACACCAGCATGACACCCGCATGACACCTGCACGACACCTGCACGACACCCGCACGACACCTGCATGACACCTGCACGACACCCGCACGACACCTGCACGACAACCGCATGACACATGCACGACACCCGCACGACACCTGCACGACACCTGCACGACACCCGCACGACACCTGCACGAAACCTGCACGACACCCGCACGACACCTGCACACCTGCACGACACCCGCACGACACCTGCACGACACCCGCACAGCACCTGCACGACACCCGCACGACAATTCCACGACCCCCGCACGACACCTGCAGCACGACACATGCACGACACCTGCATGACACTTGCACGACACCTGAACGACACCCGCACGACATCCGAACGACACCCGCACGACAATTCCACGACCCCCGCACGACACCCGCACGACACCTGCACGACACCTGCACGACACTTGCACGACACCTGCACGACACTCGCACGACACCCACACGACACCTACACGACACATGCACGACACCTGCACGACACCTTCATGACAACCGCATGACACCTGCTCGACATCTGCATGACACCCGCATGACACCTACACGACACCTGCACGACACCTGCACGACACCTTCATGACAACCGCATGACACCTGCTCGACATCTGCATGACACCCACATGACACCTACACGACACATTCACGACACCTGCACGACACCCGTACGACACCTGTACGACTCCCGCACGACACCTGCATGAAACCCGCACGATACTTGCACGACACCTACACGATACTTGCACGACACCTGCATGGCACCTGCACGACACTTCCACGACACCGGCATGAAACCTACACGACACATGCACGACACCCGTACGACACCTGTACGACACCCGCAAGACACCTGCATGAAACCCGCACGACACTTGCACGACATGCACGACACCTACACGATACTTGCACGGCACCTGCATGGCACCTGCACGACACCTGCACGACACCCGCACGACACCTACACGACACCTGCACGACACCTGCACGACACCTACACAACAGCTGCACGACACCCGCACGAGACCTGCAAGACACCTACACGCAACATGCACGACATCTGCATGACACCCGCATGCCACCTACACGACACATGCACGACGCCCGCATGACACCTACACGACACCTGCACGACACCCGCATGACACCTACACGACACATGCACGACACCCGCATGACACCCGCACGACACCTGTACGACACTCGCACGACTCCCGCATGACACCTACACGACAACCGCATGACGCCCGCACGACACCTGCACGACACCTCACGCAAGGTTACTTAATGAAAATATGGGTGAAATGTCTGCACATTCATTGTATAAATGAGAATGTTTGCTTTGTTGTGTGTCTGTGTTTGTCCAGTATACTGTATGACTGTGTTTGTCCAGTATACTGTATGACTGTGTTTGTCCAGTATACTGTATGACTGTGTTTGTCCAGTATACTGTATGACTGTGTTTGTCCAGTATACTGTATGACTGTGTTTGTCCAATATACTGTATGACTGTGTTTGTCCAGTATACTGTATGACTGTGTTTGTCCAGTATACTGTATGACTGTGTTTGTCCAGTATACTGTATGACTGTGTTTGTCCAGTATACTGTATGGCTGTGTTTGTCCAATATACTGTATGGCTGTGTTTGTCCAGTATACTGTATGACTGTGTTTGTCAAGTATACTGTATGACTGTGTTTGTCCAGTATACTGTATGACTGTGTTTGTCCAGTATACTGTATGGCTGTGTTTGTCAAATATACTGCTTGGCTGTGTTTGTCCAGTATACTGTATGGCTATGTTTGTCCAGTATACTGTATGGCTGTGTTTGTCCAGTATACTGTATGCTGTGTTTATCCAGTATACTGTATGGCTGTGTTTGTCAAATATACTGTATGGCTGTGTTTGTCCAGTATACTGTATGGCTATGTTTGTCAAATATACTGTATGGCTGTGTTTGTCCAGTATACTGTATGGCTATGTTTGTCCAGTATACTGTATGGCTATGTTTGTCCAGTATACTGTATGGCTGTGTTTGTCCAGTATACTGTATGGATGTGTTTGTCAAATATACTGTATGGCCGTGTTTGTCCAGTATACTGCATGACTATGTTGGTCAAATATACTGTATGGCTGTGTTTGTCCAGTATACTGTATGGATGTGTTTGTCAAATATACTGTATGGCCGTGTTTGTCCAGTATACTGTATGGCTGTGTTTGTCCAGTATACTGTATGGCTGTGTTTGTCAAATATACTGCTTGGCTGTGCTTGTCCAGTATACTGTATGGCTCTGTTTGTCAAATATACTGTATGGCTGTGTTTGTTCAGTATACTGTATGGCTGTGTTTGTTCAGTATACTGTATGGCTGTGTTTGTCCAGTATACTGTATGGCTGTTATTGTCCAATGTGATTGTCCAATATACTCAATATATGTGTTTGTCCAGTATAATGTATGGCTGTGTTTATCCAGCATACTATATTGCTGTGTTTGTCCAGTATACTGCATGGCTGTGTTTGTCCAGTATTCTGTATGGCAGAGTTTCTCCAGTATACTGTGTCGCTGTGTTTGTCTAGTATACTGTATGGTTGTGTTTGTCCAGTATACTGTATGCCTGTGTTTATCCAGTATACTGTATGGCTGTGTTTGTCCAATATACTGTATGGCTGTGTTTGTCCAGTATTCTGTATGGCTGTTTTTGTCCAGTATACTGTATGACTGTTTGTCCAGTATACTGTATAATTTTGTTTGTCCAGTATACTGTATAATTTTGTTTGTCCAGTATACTGTATGGCTGTGTTTGTCCAGAATGCTGTATGGTTGTGTTTGTCCTGTATACTGTATACCTGTGTTTGTCCAGTATACTGTATGGCTGTTATTGTCCAATGTGATTGTCCAATATACTGAATATATATGTTTGTCCAGTATACTGTATGGCTCTGTTTATCCAGTATACTGTATGGCTGTGTTTATCCAGTATACTGTATGGCTGTGTTTGTCCAGTACACTGTATGACTGTTTGTCCAGAATAATGTTTGACTGTTTGTCCAGTATACTGTATGGCTGTGTTTGTCCAGTATACTGTATGACTGTTTGTCCAGTATACTGTATAACTGTTTGTCCAGTATACTGTATGGCTGTGTTTGTCCAGTGTACGGTATGGCTGTGTTTGTCCAGTATACTGTATGGCTGTGTTTGTTCAGTATATTGTATGGCAGTGTTTGTTCAGTATACTGTATGGCTGTGTTTGTCCAGTATACTATATGACTGTTTATCCAGTATACTGTATGACTGTGTTTGCTCTGTATACTGTATGACTATTTGTCCAGTATACTGTATGGCTGTTATTGTCCAATGTGATTTTCCAATATACTGAATATATGTGTTTTTTCAGCATACTGTATGGCTCTTATTGTCCAATGTGATTGTCCAATATACTGAATATATTTGTTAGCCCAGTATACTGTATGGATGTGTTTGCCCAGTATACTGTATGGCTGTGTTTGTCCTGTATACTGTAAGGCTGTATTCATCCAGTATACTGTATGGCTGTGTTTGTCTAGTATACTGCATGGCTGTGTTTGTCCAGTATACTGTATGGCTGTGTTTGTCCTGTATACTGTGTGGCTGTGTCTGTCCAATATACTGTATGGCTGTGTTTGTCCAGTATGCTGTATGGCTGTGTTTAGCCAGTATACTGTATGACTGTTTGTCTAGTATACTGTATGGCTATGTTTGTCCAGTATACTGTATGGCTGTGTTTGTCCAGTACACTGTACGACTGTTAGTCTAGTATACTGTATGGCTGTGTTTGTCCAGTATACTGTATGGCTGTGTTTGTCCAGTACACTGTATGGCTGTGTTTGTCCAGTATATTGTATGGCGGTGTTTGTCCAGTATACTGTACGGCTGTTATTGTCCACTATACTGTATGGCTGTGTTTGTCCAGTATACTGTATGACTATTAGTCTAGTAAACTGTATGGCTGTGTATGTCCAGTATACTGTATGGCTGTTATTGTCCAATGTGATTGTCCAATATACTGAATATATGTGTTTGTCCAGTATACTGTATGGCTGTGTTTGAACAGTATATTGTATGGCGGTGTTTGTCCAGTATACTGTACGGCTGTGTTTATCCAGTATACTGTATGGCTGTGTTTGTCCAGTATACTGCATGGCTGTGTTTGTCCAGTATACTGTATGGCTGTGTTTGTCCAGTATACTGTATAGCTGTGTTTGTTCAGTATATTGTATGGCTGTGTTTGTTCAGTATACTGTTTGGCTGTGTTTGTCCAGTATACTGTATGACTGTTTATCCAGTATACTGCATGGCTGTGTTTGTCCAGTGTATTGAATGACTATTTGTCCAGTATAATGTATGGCTGTGTTTGTTCAGTATACTGTATGCTGTGTTTGTTCAGTATACTGTATGGCTGTGTTTGTCCAGTATACTGAATAGCTGTGTTTATTCAGTATAATGTATATATGTGTTTGCCCAGTATACTGTTTGACTGTTATTATCCAATGTGATTGTCCAATATACTGAATATATGAGTTTGTCCAGTATACTGTATGGCTGTGTTTGTCCAGTATACTGTATGGCTGTGTTTGTCCAGTATACTGTATGGCTTTGTTAATCCAGTATACTCTATGGCTGTGTTTGTCCAGTATACTGCATGGCTGTGTTTGTCCAGTATACTGTATGGCTGTGTTTGTCCAGTATACTGTGTGGCTGTGTTTGTCCAGTATACTGTATGGCTGTGTTTTTCCAGTATACTGTATGGCTGTGTTTGTCCAGTATACTGTATGACTGTGTTTGTCCAGTATACTATATGGCTGTGTTTGTCCAGTATACTGTATGACTTTGTTTTTTCCAGTATACTGAATGACCGTTTGTCTAGTATATTGTATGGCTGTGTTTTTCCAGTATACTATATGGCTGTGTTTGTCCAGTATACTGTATGGCTGTGTTTGTCCAGTATACTGTATTGATGTGTTTGTCCAGTATATTGTATGGCTGTTATAGTCCAATGTGATTATCCAATATACTGAATATATGTGTTTGTCTAGTACACTGTATGGCTGTGTTTGTCCAGTATACTTTATGGCTGCGTTTGTCCAGTACACTGTATGGCTGTGTTTGTCCAGTATACTGTACGGCTGCGTTTATCCAATATACTGTATGGCTGTGTTTGTCCACTATACTGCATGGCTGTGTTTGTCCAGTATACTGTATGGCTGTGTTTGTCCAGTATACTGTATGGCTGTATTTATCTAGTATACTGTATGGCTGTGTTTGTCCAGTATACTGTACGGCTGTGTTTATCCAGTATACTGTATGGCTGTATTGGTCCACTATACTGCATGGCTGTGTTTGTCCAGTATACTGTGTGGCTGTGTTTATCAAGTATACTGTATGGCTGTGTTTGTTCAGTATACTGTGTGGCTGTGTTTGTTCAGTATACTGTATGACTGTTTGTAAAGTATACTGTATGTCTGTGTTTGTCCAGTATTATGTATGGCTGTGTTTGTCCAGTATACTGTATGGCTGTGTTTGTCCAGTATACTGTATGACTGTTTGTCCAGTATACTGTATGACTGTTTGTTCTGTATACTGTATGGCTGTGTTTGTCCAGTGTACGGTATAGCTGTGTTTGTCCAGTATACTGTATGGCTGTGTTTGTTCAGTATATTGTATTGCTGTGTTAGTTCAGTATACTGTATGGATGTGTTTGTCAAGTATACTGTATGACTGTTTATCCAGTATACTGTATGACTGTTTATCCAGTATACTGTATGACTATTTGTCCAGTATACTGTATGGCTGTGTTTGTTCAGTATACTGTATTCTGTTTTTGTTCAGTATACTGTATGGCTGTGTTTGTCCAGCATACTGTATAGCTGTGTTTATTCAGTATAATGTATGGCTGTGTTTGTCCAGTATACTGTATGACAGTTTCGCCAGTATACTGTATGACTGTGTTTGTCCAGTATACTGTATAGCTGTGTTTGTCCAGTATACTGTATAGCTGTGTTTGTCCAGTATACTGTATGGGTGTGTTTGTCTAGTATACTTTATGGCTGTGTTTGCCCAGTATGCTATATTACTGTATTTGTCCAGTATACTGTATGGGTGTGTTTGTCTAGTATACTGTATGGCTGTGTTTGCCCAGTATACTGTTTGGCTGTGTTTGCCCAGTATACTGTATTACTGTATTTGTCCTGTATACTGTATGGCTTTGTTTGTCCAGTATACTGTATGGATGTATTTGCCCTGTATACTTTATGGCTGTTTTTGTTCAGTATACCGTATAGCTGTGTTTATTCAGTATTCTGTATAGATGTGTTTGTTCAGTATTCTTTATGTTTGTGTTTGTTCAGTATAATGTATGGCTTTATTTGTTCAGTATACTGTATGGCTGTGTTTGATCAGTATAACGTATGGCTGTTTTTGCTCAGTAAACTGTATGGCTGTGTTTGTCCAATATACTGTATGGCTGTGTTTGTCCATTATACCGTATGGCTGTGTTTGTCCAGTATACTGTATTGATGTGTTTGTCCAGTATATTGTATGGCTGTTATAGTCCAATGTGATTGTTCAATATACTGAATATATGTGTTTGTTTAGTATACTGTATGGCTGTGTTTGTCCAGTATACTTTATGGCTGCGTTTGTCCAGTACACTGTATGGCTGTGTTTGTCCAGTATGCTGTACGGCTGTGTTTATCCAGTATACTGTATGGCTGTGTTTGTCCACTATACTGCATAGCTGTGTTTGTCCAGTATACTGTATGGCTGTGTTTGTCCAGTATACTGTATGGCAGTATTTGTCTAGTATACTGTATGGCTGTATTTGTCCAGTATACTGTGTGGCTGTGTTTATCAAGTATACTGTATGGCTGTGTTTGTCCAGTATACTGTATGACTGTTTGTAAAGTATACTGTTTGACTGTTTGTCCAGTATACTGTATGGCTGTGTTTGTCCAGTATACTGTATGACTGTTTGTCCAGTATACTGTATGACTGTTTGTCCTGTATACTGTATGGCTGTGTTTGTCCAGTGTACGGTATGGCTTTGTTTGTCCAGTATACTGTATGGCTGTGTTTGTTCAGTATATTGTATGTCTGTGTTAGTTCAGTATACTGTATGGCTGTATTTGTCCAGTATACTGTATGACTGTTTATCCAGTATACTGTATGGCTGTTTTTGCCCAGTATACTGTTTGGCTGTGTTTGTCCAGTATACTGAATAGCTGTGGTTATTCAGTATAATGTATGGATGTGTTTGCCCAGTATACTGTTTGGCTGTTATTATCCAATGTGATTGTCCAATATACTGAATATATGAGTTTGTCCAGTATACTGTATGGCTGTGTTTGTCCAGTATACTGTATGGCTGTGTTAATCCAGTATACTCTATATGGCTGTGTTTGTCCAGTATACTGCATGACTGTGTTTGTCCAGTATACTGTATGGCTGTGTTTGTCCAGTATACTGTGTGACTCTGTTTGTCCAGTATACTGTATGGCTGTGTTTTTCCAGTATACTGTATGGATGTGTTTGTCCAGTATACTGTATGGCTGTGTTTGTCCAGTATACTATATGGCTGTGTTTGTCCAGTATACTATATGACTGTTTTTTCCAGTATACTGAATGACCGTTTGTCTAGTATATTGTATGGCTGTGTTTTTCCAGTATACTATATGGCTGTGTTTGTCCAGTATACTGTATGGCTGTGTTTGTCCAGTATACTCTATTGATGTGTTTGTCCAGTATATTGTATGGCTGTTATAGTCCAATGTGATTGTATAATATACTGAATATATGTGTTTGTCTAGTACACTGTATGGCTGTGTTTGTCCAGTATACTTTATGGCTGCGTTTGTCCAGTACACTGTATGGCTGTGTTTGTCCAGTATACTGTACGGCTGTGTTTATCCAGTATACTGTATGGCTGTGTTTGTCCACTATACTGCATGGCTGTGTTTGTCCAGTATACTGTATGGCTGTGTTTGTCCAGTATACTGTATGGCTGTATTTGTCTAGTATACTGTATGGCTGTGTTTGTCCAGTATACTGTACGGTTGTGTTTATCCAGTATACTGTATGGCTGTGTTGGTCAACTATACTGCATGGCTGTGTTTGTCCAGTATACTGTGTGGCTGTGTTTATCAAGTATACTGTATGGCTGTTTGTTCAGTATACTGTATGGCTGCGTTTGTTCAGTATACTGTATGACTGTTTGTAAAGTATACTGTATGGCTGTGTTTGTCCAATATTATGTATGGCTGTGTTTGTCCAGTATACTGTATGGCTGTGTTTGTCCAGTGTACTGTTTGACTGTTTGTCCAGTATACTGTATGACTGTTTGTAAAGTATACTGTATGGCTGTGTTTGTCCAATATTATGTATGGCTGTGTTTGTCCAGTATACTGTATGGCTGTGTTTGTCCAGTGTACTGTTTGACTGTTTGTCCAGTATACTGTATGACTGTTTGTTCTGTATACTGTATGGCTGTGTTTGTCCAGTGTACGGTATGGCTGTGTTTGTCCAGTATACTGTATGGCTGTGTTTGTTCAGTATATTGTATTGCTGTGTTAGTTCAGTATTCTGTATGGCTGTGTTTGTCCAGTATACTGTATGACTGTTTATCCAGTATACTGTATGACTGTTTATCCAGTATACTGTATGACTATTTGTCCAGTATACTGTATGGCTGTGTTTGTTCAGTATACTGTATTCTGTTTTTGTTCAGTATACTGTATGGCTGTGTTTGTCCAGCATACTGTATAGCTGTGTTTATTCAGTATAATGTATGGCTGTGTTTGTCCAGTATACTGTATGACAGTTTCTCCAGTATACTGTATGACTGTGTTTGTCCAGTATATTGTATAGCTGTGTTTGTCCTGTATACTGTATAGCTGTGTTTGTCCAGTATACTGTATGGGTGTGTTTGTCTAGTATACTTTATGGCTGTGTTTGCCCAGTATGCTATATTACTGTATTTGTCCAGTATACTGTATGGGTGTGTTTGTGTAGTATATTGTATGGCTGTGTTTGCCCAGTATACTGTTTGGCTGTGTTTGCCCAGTATACTGTATTACTGTATTTGTCCTGTATACTGTATGGCTTTTATTTGTCCAGTATACTGTATGGATGTATTTGCACTGTATACTTTATGGCTGTTTTTGTTCAGTATACCGTATAGCTGTGTTTATTCAGTATACTGTATAGATGTGTTTGTTCAGTATTCTGTATGTTTGTGTTTGTTCAGTATAATGTATGGCTTTATTTGTTCAGTATACTGTATGGCTGTGTTTGATCAGTATAACGTATGGCTGTTTTTGCTCAGTAAACTGTATGGCTGTGTTTGTCCATTATACCGTATGGCTGTGTTTGTCCAGTATACTGTATTGATGTGTTTGTCCAGTATATTGTATGGCTGTTATAGTCCAATGTGATTGTCCAATATACTGAATATATGTATTTGTCTAGTATACTGTATGGCTGTGTTTGTCCAGTATACTTTATGGCTGCGTTTGTCCAGTACACTGTATGGCTGTGTTTGTCCAGTATACTGTACGGCTGTGTTTATCCAGTATACTGTATGGCTGTGTTTGTCCACTATACTGCATGGCTGTGTTTGTCCAGTATACTGTATGGCAGTATTTGTCTAGTATACTGTATGGCTGTGTTTGTCCAGTGTACTGTGTGGCTGTGTTTATCAAGTATACTGTATGGCTGTGGTTGTCCAGTATACTGTATGACTGTTTGTAAAGTATACTGTTTGACTGTTTGTCCAGTATACTGTATGGCTGTGTTTGTCCAGTATACTGTATGACTGTTTGTCCAGTATACTGTATGACTGTTTGTCCTGTATACTGTATGGCTGTGTTTGTCCAGTGTACGGTATGGCTGTGTTTGTCCAGTATACTGTATGGCTGTGTTTGTTCAGTATATTGTATGGCTGTGTTAGTTCAGCATACTGTATGGCTGTGTTTGTCCAGTATACTGTATGACTGTTTATCCAGTATACTGTATGGCTGTTTTTGTCCAGTATACTGTATGACTATTTGTCCAGTATTCTGTATGACTGTGTTTGTTCAGTATACTGTATGCTGTTTTTGTTCAGTATACTGTATGGCTGTGTTTGTCCAGCATACTGTATAGCTGTGTTTATTCAGTATAATGTATGGCTGTGTTTGTTCAGTATACTGTATGACAGTTTCTCCAGTATACTGTATGACTGTGTTTGTCCAGTATATTGTATAGCTGTGTTTGTCCTGTATACTGTATAGCTGTGTTTGTCCAGTATACTGTATGGGTGTGTTTGTCTAGTATACTTTATGGCTGTGTTTGCCCAGTATGCTATATTACTGTATTTGTCCAGTATACTGTATGGGTGTGTTTGTCCAGTATACTGTATGGCTGTGTTTTTCCAGTATACTGTATGGCTGTGTTTGCCCAGTATACTGTATTACTGTATTTGTCCAGTATACTGTATGGCTTTGTTTGTCCAGTATACTGTATGGATGTATTTGTCCTGTATACTGTATGGCTGTTTTTGTTCAGTATACCGTATAGCTGTGTTTATTCAGTATACTGTATAGATGTGTTTGTTCAGTATTCTGTATGTTTGTGTTTGTTCAGTATAATGTATGGCTTTATTTGTTCAGTATACTGTATGGCTGTGTTTGATCAGTATAACGTATGGCTGTTTTTGTTCAGTAAACTGTATGGCTGTGTTTGTCCAATTTACTGTATGGCTGTGTTTGTCCATTATACCGTATGGCTGTGTTTGTCCAGTATACTGTATGGCTGTGTTTGTTCAGTATACCGTATGGCTGTGTTTGTTCAGTATACTGTATTGCTGTGTTTGTTCATTATACTGTACGGCTGTATTTTTCCAGTAAACTGTATATCTGTGTTTGTCCAGAATACTGTATAGCAGTGTTTTTCCAGTATAATGAGTATATGTGTTTGTCAGGAATATGGATGGCTGTGTTTGTTTGTCTAGTATAGTGTATGACTGTGTTTGTCAATTACACTGTATGGCTGTGTTTGTTCAGTATAGTGTATGGCTGTGTTTGTCTAATACACTGAATATATGTGTTTGTCCAGTAAACTGTATGCTGTGTTTGTCTAAATTACTGTATATGTCAGTTTGTCCAGTATACTATACATCTGTCTTTGTCCAGTTTACTCTATATCTATGTTTGGCCAGTATACTGTATGGTTCTGTTTGTCCAGTATATTGTATGGCTAGAATAAATACTGATATGCAGTATACTGGACAAACACAGCCATACAGTATACTGGACAAACACAGCCGTACAGTATACTGGAATACTGGACAAACACAGTCATACAGTACACTAGACAAACACAGCCATTCAGTATACTGGACAAACACAGCCATACAGTATACTAGACAAACACAGCCGTACAGTATACTGGACAAACACAGCCGTACAGTTAATTGGACAAACACAACCATACAGTATACTGGACAAACACAGCCATACAGTATACTAGACAAACACAGCCGTACAGTATACTGGACAAACACAGCCGTACAGGTAATTGGACAAACACAACCATACAGTATACTGGACAAACACAGCCATACAGTATACTGAACAAACACAGTCATACAGTATACTGGACAAAAACATATATTGATTATACTGGACTATCAGAGCATTCATTAGACTTAATAAGCCCAGTCATACAGTATGCTGGACAGGATACTGTATGGCTGTGTTTGTTCTGTATAGTGTATGGCTTTGTTGGTCCAGTATACTGTGTATCTTTGTTTGTCCAGTATACTATATGGCTGTTTTTTCCAGTTTACTGTATAGCTGTGTTTCTCCAGTAAACTGTATATTTGTGTTTGTCCCAGTATACTGTGTATTTTTGTGTGTCCAATATACGGTGTAGCTGTGTTTTTCAAGTATACGGTACGGCTGTGTTTGTCCAGTATACTGAATATTTGTGTTTGTCCAATATACGGTATAGCTGTGTTTGTCCCAGTATACTGTATGGCGGTATAACAATATGCCCCTACCAATGTAATTGATATACAAAGAACTCACAAAGATTTTATATATATCAAGTGTCTGATAAAATCGAAGCACTGGAAATATTCTTCACCACTGAGAAGAGTGAGGCAGGGGAGGCAATCTTCACCACTGAGAAGAGTGAGGCAGGTGAGGCAATCTTCACCACTGAGAAGAGCAAGGCAGGGGAGGCAATCTTCACCACTGAGAAGAGTGAGGCAGGGGAGGCAATCTTCACCACTGAGAAGAGTGAGGGAGGGGAGGCAATCTTCACCACTGAGAGGAGTGAGGCAGGGGAGGCAATCTTCACCACTGAGAAGAGTGAGGGAGGGGAGGCAATCTTCACCACTGAGAAGAGTGAGGCAGTGGAGGCAATCTTCACCACTGAGAAGAGCGAGGCAGTGGAGGGAATCTTCACCACTGAGAAGAGTGAGGCAGGGGAGGCAATCTTCACCACTGAGAAGAGTGAGGCAGGTGAGGCAATCTTCACCACTGAGAAGAGCAAGGCAGGGGAGGCAATCTTCACCACTGAGAAGAGTGAGGCAGGGGAGGCAATCTTCACCACTGAGAAGAGTGAGGCAGGGGAGGCAATCTTCACCACTGAGAAGAGCGAGGCAGTGGAGGGAATCTTCACCACTGAGAAGAGTGAGGCAGGGGAGGCAATCTTCACCACTGAGAAGAGTGAGGCAGGTGAGGCAATCTTCACCACTGAGAAGAGCAAGGCAGGGGAGGCAATCTTCACCACTGAGAAGAGTGAGGCAGGGGAGGCAATCTTCACCACTGAGAAGAGTGAGGGAGGGGAGGCAATCTTCACCACTGAGAGGAGTGAGGCAGGGGAGGCAATCTTCACCACTGAGAAGAGTGAGGGAGGGGAGGCAATCTTCACCACTGAGAAGAGTGAGGCAGTGGAGGCAATCTTCACCACTGAGAAGAGCGAGGCAGTGGAGGGAATCTTCACCACTGAGAAGAGTGAGGCAGGGGAGGCAATCTTCACCACTGAGAAGAGTGAGGCAGGTGAGGCAATCTTCACCACTGAGAAGAGCAAGGCAGGGGAGGCAATCTTCACCACTGAGAAGAGTGAGGCAGGGGAGGCAATCTTCACCACTGAGAAGAGTGAGGCAGGGGAGGCAATCTTCACCACTGAGAAGAGTGAGGCAGGGGAGGCAATCTTCACCACTGAGAAGAGCGAGGCAGTGGAGGGAATCTTCACCACTGAGAAGAGCGAGGCAGTGGAGGGAATCTTCACCACTGAGAAGAGCGGGGCAGTGGAGGGAATCTTCACCACTGAGAAGAGCGAGGCAGGGGAGGCAATAGGGCTGGTTCCTGCAACACAGGTTTTTGCTCCGACAAAAGGAATTGCGCCGCGGACCCCGACGGACAGAAGGGAATTAACGTGTTTTTGGTGGAGGCAGGAAACGCGAGAGGGGCTGGGAGGTGCCCGGAGGAGCCAGGAGGGGCCAGGAGGGGCCAGGATTGGTCTGGAGGGGCCGGAAAGATGCCAAGTGACGCCGAAAGGGGCCTAGAATAGCCTGGAGGGTCCGGGAGTGACCTGGAGGGTCAGGGAAGGGGTCTGGAGGGGCCCAGGAACCGGAAGGTAACTGGATGGGCCGGGAAGAGACCGGGAGGGTCTTGGAGGGGCCGGTAGTGACCTAGAGAGGCATGCCGGGAGGGGCCTGAAGGGGCCGGAAAGAGTCCAGGAGGAGTCAGGAGGGTCATGGAGGTGCCTGTAGGGGCCAGGAGGGTCCGGAAAAAGGCCCAAGAGAGGTCATAAGAGGCTGGGAGTCCCACACCAAGTCCCTGGGTCCCTGTATGCAGGAGGATTAGAGGAGAACAGTGAGGGAGGAAAGACGAGGAATAATGGAGGAAATATTCGAGGAAACCTGGTGAGGTGGAGAGATAGTCTTGGAGAAACCCGAGGGTGAGAGACAGGCAACATGTGACGCGAGTAGTGAAAGATGAGGCAAGTAGACAAATAATATACACCTGGAAGATACTGGAGGGCCAAGTACCAAATCTACACAGTAAAATAACAACGTACTGGAGTGAACGACATGGAAGAAAATGTAGAATAGAACCAATGAAGAGCAGAGGTGCCATAGGCACAATCAGAGAACACTGTATAAACATCAGAGGTCCGCGGTTGTTCAACGTCCTCCCAGCAAGCATAAGAAATATTGCCGGAACAACCGTGGACATTTTCAAGAGGAAACTAGATTTATTCCTCCAAGGAGTGCTGGACCAACCGGGCTGTGGTGGGTATGTGGGCCTGCGGGCCGCTCCAAGCAACAGCCTGGTGGACCAAACTCTCACAAGTCGAGCCTGGCCTCGGGCCGGGCTTGGGGAGTAGAAGAACTCCCAGAACCCCATCAACCAGGTATCAACCAGGTAGACACCTTTATGTGAGGGATACAATCTTTGTGGAATAAATGCGTATATGAAGAGAACAAGACGAAACAGTACACTATGGCTACTCCTGACAAAGTCCCATCATGCAGTGACACAAGCATGGTACACTATGGTTACTCCTGACAAAGTCCCATCATGCAGTGACACAAGCATGGTACACTATGGTTACTCCTGTCATAGTCCCATCATGCAGTGACACAAGCATGGTACACTATGGTTACTCCTGTCATAGTCCCATCATGCAGTGACACAAGCATGGTACACTATGGTTACTCCTGTCATAGTCCCATCATGCAGTGACACAAGCATGGTACACTATGGTTACTCCTGTCATAGTTCCATCATGCAGTGACACAAGCATGGTACACTATGGTTACTCCTGTCATAGTCCCATCATGCAGTGACACAAGCATGGTACACTATGGTTACTCCTGTCATAGTCCCATCATGCAGTGACACAAGCATGTATCATGTTCACAGAAAATGGTACCATCCGTTTTCTATGTGCGGCGGCTGAGACGCCAGAGAGAGAGAGAGGTAAACGGAGAGCATACAGGACGCTACCAGCTTGGAAGCTACTAGTCATGTAATTGTTTATAAGTATTAAAGTTAGTAACCAAGTGTTACGGACCCGAGCCCAGCGTCCGAGCACGGAGCAGTGACGACCGCGCCATCTGTGGGTCAGCTCCCGAAACCCCCTCCAAATGGACGGCGCCATCTAGTGAGGACAGGATATACCAGCCACGAGGGCTGGTTTCCCGTCCTGATCAGCTCATAACACAGCCGCTGCTGTCCTCTGGTGAGGTGACGCTTAGACAGCAACGCCATCTATGGAGTGGATAGGTGGGCGTTTGTGTCTAAGCCTGTAAGTGAGGTGCCCTAGAGTGTAACTAGTACTGATGACGTGTCTGATTACAGAGTCGACCTGGGACTGCTGTAATGAACATTGGATCAGTCTACCCAAGGCAGCCGTAGAATCTCCAAGTGTAAGCTGCAGAAGTTGAGTCACCCCCCGGATGAACACTGTTGTGTTAGCCTGCCTGTGACGTGGCAGTTGAGGATTTGTTGTACCCGGGGCTGGCTGGAGGAGAAGACTAGTCACTGGGGTGTTGTGGTGAGGAGAGTGATCTGTGAAGTCACACGAGGCTCCTGCCTAGGGCTCGCAACCCTAGTATCGGTCGTGGAGTGGCCTAACCTGTGGAACTGATTGGAACCTGCCAGCTGGATTTGTGGTTGACGGCTTCCACGACAGTGCACCCAGTGGGACTGTGATTTGGCTGGCCTGTGGCCGGGGTAGACTCGCCGAGGGAATCAAAGGATTCATCGTGAGGCCACAAGAGAACCAGGACCACTCGTCTTGAGCACCGTGAACGTCTTGAGTCTTCAGAGGAAGACAAGCGATTGTAAATAAGTGTAGTAATAATAACAGTGTGTGACTGTTTATATATTTATTTATAGTGGTGGTGCTAATATATACTTAATAGAGAGCAGTTTTATCCCTTCCCCTTTAACTTACTTGCATTATTGAACACACACCTTTTGAAAGCCACTACTAGCTTGGGGCCGGATACCCTAACTCTAACAACATCAGAGAAAGAACCCAGTTGCGCCCCCAGAGGGCCGTAACACCAAGCAATGACTTTATATCAACCCTACAACCAAGACTTCCTCAGTAATACACAAACACCACATTGGCGACGAGGATGAACTGTGAACGCAGGTATTTGTTCAGTTTAAAACACAAGGGAGAAGCATGCTGCCTGGAGGAGGAAGAGAAGCTGTGAGCACCATACCCGATGCTGTATGCTAACCGATGCTGTGTGCTAACCAATGCTGTGTGCTAAACGATGCTGTGTGCTAACCAATGCTGTGTGCTAACCAATGCTGTGAGCTACCCAGGCTGTGCTGACTGAAGAAGCTGTGTACTGAGGAATCTGCCGACGCGGTGTACAAAACGACGCTTTGATGCTGTATATAAAACCCGATGTTTTGTATATGAAACGCGCTCTGTGCTACAATTCTTCACGCTGTGAACTAACTGCTGTACCAACTGCTGCCAACTGCTGTACCAACTGCTGCACCAACTGCTGACAACTGCTGTGCTGCTATGAGTAGGAACAACACATGTACACAAGGGCTAGCTAGGTAGGAAGTCAGTTGCTGCTTTATTGTACTCTGCTGTGAACTTTTGCATTAAAATGCTTGTGTGCTTTGCAATTTAAAGTAATTACAGTGAATTCTTAACTAACATATACAGTGCAGTAAGTGTTTAGTATTCTGTGGAACATTTTAAGTGATAAGTTTACTTTTATTCAGTAAAAAACGGCAAATGTACCTAGGTTTCCTGCATTTGATCCTGAATGTGACCAGACAAACCTGTCACACAGGTGGATCAAATGGCTTAAAAGGTTTGAAAATATGTTGATAGTTTCTGACATCAAAAGTGCTGAAAGAAAGCGTGCCTTTCTACTTCATTATGCAGGTGATAGAGTTTGTGACATCTTTGACACACTGAAAGACACTGGTGGTGCCAAAGATTATGACACTGCCAAAGCCAAACTAACAGAGCATTTCAAACCAAGACAAAATACTGCAATGGAAATTATGCATTTCAGGAGAGCAAAACAACTCTCTAATGAAACTGTGGATCAATACCACACACGTCTGCAGAGTTTAGCAGCCCATTGTGAGTTTGCTGATGTTGACAAAGAAATCAAACAGCAAATAATTGAAACATACACATGTACACGTCTTCGTCGAAGAGCTCTAGAACTTGCTGATGATGAAAGTTCTCTTACCAAGATATTGGATATGGCTCGTCGAATGGAAGATGCTGCACGTGATGCTCGTGTCATGGAATGCAGTGCCAACAACGGTTCTGCCACTGTTACTAACAGTGATGAGGTACGTAAGATTCAGGGAGGACACCGTGATCAAAGAAGATATCATGGAAAACCTAACAGTAAATTGAGCCGAGAGCCACATCACAACTGGAGTCATGGAACAAGACTCAAGCAGTCACAACGATTCACATCAGAGGGTGTCAACAATAAATGTTACAATTGTGGAGAAGACTACCCACACCAAGGTAATGTTTGTCCTGCTCAAGGTAAGAAGTGCTATGAGTGTGGAAAACTAGGTCGTTTTGGTGCTATGTGTCGTTCCGCACTAAAGAAACCACAGTCTATGAATAAAAGCACTGTACGAGGATCAGGTCATAGGGGTCGAGGTGATAAACACAATATTGCACCTCATATCCAAAATGTTAATAATGTACAAGACAACATTTCATTTCAACCAGTCTCAGATGACAGTGAATGTGATTATACTTATGGAGTACAAGCACTCACAGAATGGAATTATCTTCCAAACAACCCAGAGACATGTGTATACATTGCTGGTATTTGTCTCAAAGTTCTCATTGACACTAGATCAAACACTGACACCATTGCTGAGTGCCACTATGATAAATTTAAAAAAACAGTTCCCAAAGCTTGAGAACTATAATGGCAAAAGCCACTGCCTATGCTTCAAAGGTAGCCTTGCCAGTGATTGGAACTTTCACTGCAGAGATCAAGTCAAAGAGTGCAATGCTCATTACTACATTCCATGTTGTTAGGAATGCAAAGGCGTTTCTACTCAGTTACAAGACTTCAACCAAATTGGGGCTACTTCAGCTTTCTAATGCTGTAGCAGTGGAATCTGCAAACAATGTTGATGCTATTGTTGCTGAATTTTCTGATCGATTTAAATCCATAGGTTGTTATACTGATAGCAAAGTACATCTGCATATCAACCCAGCTGTAATTCCAGTTGCCCAACCACATCGCCGACAACCATTCCATACTCGCAGGAAAGTCGATGCCGAACTGGATAGGCTGATGGAACTAGATATCATTGAACCAGTAACAGGCCCAACACCATGGGTAAGCCCAATTATCACTCCACCAAAGCCGAAGAATCCAGATGAGATACGCATTTGTGTGGACATGCGTGTTCCCAACAAGGCAATAATGCGTGAACGCCATCCTACACCCACTGTAGATGATATGATCTATCGCTTGAATGGTGCAACTGTATTCAGCAAGTTAGATTTAAACAAGGGCTATCATCAGCTTGAACTTGATGATGAGAGTCGATTCATCACAACGTTTACGACACATCGAGGTCTGTATAGGTACAAGCGCCTGAGTTTTGGTATCAACAGTGCTGCCGAGGTATTCCAGCACATCATCAGCCAGGTATTGCAAGATATACCTAATGCTGACAACATGTCTGATGACATCATTGTTTATGGCCGTACCCAAGCTGAACACGACAAAGCTCTTCGTGCAACATTGCAACGCTTACGAGAAAAGAATTTGACGCTAAGCCGAGCAAAGTGTGAGTTCAGTCAACATAAAATTGAATTCTTTGGACATGTTCTTAGTGAAAAAGGTCTGTCTCCAGGTCCTAACAAAGTTGCAGATATCAAGAATGCTGCACCTCCTTCAACGTCCACTGAAGTACATAGTTTTCTGGGAATGGCACACTACTGTTCTCGCTTCATTCCAGATTTTGCTACCATTACGAAGCCTCTACGTGAGCTCCTGAAGAAAAATGCATCATGGTACTGGAGCGATATCGAGCAAAATGCATTTGATGCTGTGAAAGATGCACTAGTAAAGAATGCGACTGCTGCGTATTTTGATCCATCAAAGGACACTGAGTTAACGGTGGATGCTAGTCCTGTTGGTTTAGGTGCTGTTTTAGCCCAACACAAACCTGGTCAACCAGATTCCAGAGTAGTAATTGCAACCTCAGACATGAGAGTACCTTTTCACCCACCGAGTCAGAAAGAATTTCTGGACTTATTTGAGTTCACCCCGGGAAACGTGGAGGAGGTTTGGACGACATACGTGTATTCCAGGCACCTTACCATCATAGAGGTGGGGGATTTCTAAGTGCACTGGCTAGGATGGCACGCAGTGCAATACCATTTCTAATGCGCAGTAGTGCTTCGAGCACAATTGTTTTCCGAAAAAATGTACTGGATGATTTGTCAAGTGGGAGACGAGATGTAAAGACCTCTCTTAACACTCACGGTGTAGATGCCCTTAAGGGGGTTGCCAAGAAGATAGTGACGGGAGGTAGGGTTAACAAAAAGTCTTCCAATGAAAATGCCAATTACAGAGGTGCACAACCAAAGTCGTGTATCAGCTATAAGAATGGCATATTCTCTATAAGTTAGACAGTCGTCATCTGACAGCGAGACGATCATGGAGGGTGTAGATAGTAGTGGGGCGAGAGTTCCTTTTGAAAATTATACTTCCAGTATTATAGACCAATTTCCTAGACGTCACAGAGTGAGGCACGTGGAAAGCTCTATTGCTTCGAGTCAACACATTACATCCTACCTGTTAACCTTCCTATAAATCAGCGTTTAAGGGACAATTACTTGGAATTTCGCATCCCAAGTGCTCAAGGGGCATTTATAGACTTATCGAATATAGTTTTAGATTTTAAAGCATCCTTAACTAAAGAGGATGGGTCCACTAAACTAGCAGCTGAAGATAATGTGGAATTTATTAATGAGTTGTCAAATACGGTATTTAAAAGCGTGCAAGTCTTTTTAGGAGAACAAGTGATTGAATCTAATTATAATTTCAATTACTTGTATTTTATAAAAGTAATTACATACATGGCAACCTCGAAGATGGCCACGCTAGGTCGACTTGGTGCCTTTCGCAGTGATTGGAAGGGAAGTGGCATCATCAAAAAATTTACTGACGCCTATTTTACCAATGCGAATGAGAAAGAGAAAGATTTTATTAATGACTGTAAAACTAATGGGCTATCAATGTGTTTTCCCTTAGCCCTGGATATTTCTACCCTGGATCAGTATATCTTAGATAATATTGATTTAATCTAAGATTCAAACTTTCCCTACAAGCTTGGATTCTAAATTCGAGCGCTGCAGATGCCTCTAAATTTAGAGTCCATTTGGATTATGAGAAATTATGGGTGACCCGTGTTTTTCCTTACCCAACTGCCTATCTTGCTTTGAATAATTCTTTGGCAGCTTCAGCAGAAAGTGTAACATATACTTACAACAAGACACTATCTAAAAACTATGTCCTAGCAGCATATCAGACGTGTCTCTTGATTGATCAGCCCTGGTCTAACGTCATACCTCATAAATTATATATGGTTGTAGTTCCAATGAGCGCCTATGCCGGTGAATATGCCGAAAATGGTTTGTATTTCGAAAATGGTAATAAAAGTAATATAGCCATTTGTGTAAATAATATCGCCGTATATTGTATTTCGAGTGAATTTCAACATCATTATTCGCGACTTTATTATGAAACAATGTGAGCGATAGTACTGGAGAATGATTTCATTCTTGAATACAGACCTTTTAATAGAGGAAGATCCGTATTTGTATTAACCTAACTGCGGTAGACACAAGAGATGCTCTACCCGTAGAGAAATCCGGTAACTTATGCATGGAACTTCTTTTCGATGGGGGTGTTACATATAACAGACTGATTCTACTCTTTGCAGAAACGACCGGGATCTTATCCATCGACCACCAGAGAACTGTTTTTGTGATGTGCTGCTTTAAACAACAAAATCATGAATTGTCAAGAAATTAATTTAAATTTACAACATAAACTTGCAGAACAAGTGTATTATCTCGGGTGTTATAATGCCAAAGAGATTATGCAGATTGATATTTTAAAACAAAGACCAATGAAACCTATTGTCTTTATAGTTAATATTTTACCTAGTGACAGCAAAATATATATGGGGCATTGGATGTGTATGTATTTAGACATGCTCACTTGCCTTTTATTCTTTTTTGACAGTTTTGCTCTATCGCCAGATTTTTATAGTCCTTATTTTATAAAGTTTATTGAAAAACATAATGTTAGAGAAGTGCATACATCATTGTATAGAATCCAGAGTGATTTTAGTCTCACTTGTGGATTATATTGCATCATGTTTGTACATAAAGTTACCAGTCTGGGATTAAATTCAACCTTGCTATATTTGTAAAATGTATTTTCTAAAGTACTTTTAGACTTAAATGATAAGCGTGTTCTATCATACGCCAGACATTATTTACCAATGAAGCAGCCTTGTGAGTGAACGTTTTGCAGAGGCCTAACTATTGGGTCTTATCAATGGTGCAAACGATTCTTGTGTGAGACACAACCACACGTTGATGCTTAATTATCATTTATATGAAATAAGATATTTATCTATCATATAATAAGTAAAGTGGAGACATAGAAAGTGTAAAGAGGGTGGGGATTGGGGGGGGGGTTACTTGCTCCTCCCATAATAATAAGTGAGGGGGGGGGGGTGCTCAGGGTCTCTTGCCTATAAAATCCCGAGACGAGACAAGAGCCTTCACCATACAGAAGACTGCTGTTTGAGAACATGGGCAACCCACAACAGCAACAAGATGCCCGTCCAAAGGTGGTCACCCTTGAGGCTCCTGGTGAGTACTTTTTTTTTTAAATTAAATTGTTAGTATGAGTTACGGTCATCTGCTAACTTTATAAAGAAGAGAAGTGTTACCATCTTATATTTATAATGCAAATCTCTCTCTTTTCAACTAATTTTACTGGATCTGCTCACATTTGTAGAGTTGTGATTCTACAGGGTAGTTGTATGCTGGAAAGTTTGCTGCTAAGTGGTGCAGCTAGAGTCACCATGAGTGGAAGTAACTGCAGAAGGTAACCTTCTGCAGTTACTTCCATTCATATGTTCACTTATCCAATTTATACTATTGTTTCGTGTTCTGTGTTGTGTTTGTCACCTCACCCAAAACTTTTTTACCATATCACCTCATCCAATAGAGTATAAGTACGAAGAATTTGTGTGTAAATTTAGTCTTTGAAAATGTAATACGAATTACGAAACGCGTTCAGGCGTCAGACAATTAAAAATGAATTTTGGAGAATTGTTATTTTTATTACTACCGACAGTGAAGAAAAACATAAGAAATTATGAGAAGATTCGTGTTAGAATTATTAATCTTACATTTTCGGTCATATTCTACAACATATATATATATATATATATATATATATATATATATATATATATATATATATATATATATATATATATATATATATATATATATATATATATATATATATATATATATATATATATATATATATATATATATATATATATATATATATATATATATATATATATATATATATATATATATATATATTATTAAATATGACCGAAAAAGTAAGATTAATAATTCTAACACGAATTTTCTCAATCTTTCGTACATTTCGTTTCACTGTTGGAGGTAAATCAAAAATCAATTCTCCAAAATTCATTTTTATTTCTAGTCTGACACGACACGAGCGCGTTTCGTAAAACTTATTACATTTTCAAAGACTTTAGTTCACAAATACACAACTGAATAGAACTTACGCATCTCCGAGTTTATATCTACATTTGAGTGAGGTGGAAGGGGTGATGTGGCATTAACACAAGACAGAACAAGATGTGGTATTAATAGTGTATTAATTTCATCAACACAAGACAGAACAAGAGTATTAATAGGGTATTAATTTCATCAACACAAGACAGAACACGAAACAATGGATATTGAATAGAAGTGTTTGTAGAAAGCCTATTGGTTCATATTTCTTGATGCTTCTATATTGGAGCGGAGTCTTGAGGTGGGTAGAATATAGTTGTGCAATAATTGGCTGTTGATTGCTGGTGTTGACTTCTTGATGTGTTGTGCCTCGCAAACGTCAAGCCGCCTGCTATCGCTGTATCTATCGATGATTTTTGTGTTGTTTACTAGGATTTCTCTGGCGATGGTTTGGTTGTGGGAAGAGATTATATGTTCCTTAATGGAGCCCTGTTGCTTATGCATCGTTAAACGCCTAGAAAGAGGCGTAATAATCATATAATCTCTTCCCACAACCAAACCATCGCCAGAGAAATCCTAGTAAACAACACAGAAATCATCGATAGATACAGCGATAGCAGGCGGCTTGACGGCTTGACAGGCAACTGGCTTAACAGGTACGCCTTAACCCGCTCCACCACCTGCTCAGACCCTTAAAAGAGATGGTAATTTCGGAGTATTTAAATACACCAAAGATCACCACCTCCCAAGAGCACTAGAGCGGGTTAAGGCGTACCTGTTATGCCAGTTGCTGGAAGGCTTCTGTGCTGGCTAGGGTTTGAGTCTCCTGGTGGGAAAGTGTTCTAAAGTTGTATACTTCACTCTCGTGTTTAGGAGAGTTGTGCCTTAAGCATAGACACTGTGTCTTCCCATATTAACAGGGACTTGATGAAATAAACGTATAAATGACCCCTCACTTGCTCTAGTGCTCTTGGGAGGTGGTGATCTTTGGTGTATTTAAATACTCCGAAATTACCATCTCTTTTAAGGGTCTGAGCAGGTGGTGGAGCGGGTTAAGGCGTACCTGTTATGCCAGTTGCTGGAAGGCTTCTGTGCTGGCTAGGGTTCGAGTCTCCTGGTGGGAAAGTGTTCTATAGTTGTATACTTCACTCTCGTGTTTAGGAGAGTTGTGCCTTAAGCATAGACACTGTGTCTTCCCATATTAACAGGGACTTGATGAAATAAACGTATAAATGACCCCTCACTTGCTCTAGTGCTCTTGGGAGGTGGTGATCTTTGGTGTATTTAAATACTCCGAAATTACCATCTCTTTTAAGGGTCTGAGCAGGTGGTGGAGCGGGTTAAGGCGTACCTGTTATGCCAGTTGCTGGAAGGCTTCTGTGCTGGCTAGGGTTCGAGTCTCCTGGTGGGAAAGTGTTCTAAAGTTGTATACTTCACTCTCGTGTTTAGGAGAGTTGTGCCTTAAGCATAGACACTGTGTCTTCCCATATTAACAGGGACTTGATGAAATAAACGTATAAATGACCCCTCACTTGCTCTAGTGCTCTTGGGAGGTGGTGATCTTTGGTGTATTTAAATACTCCGAAATTACCATCTCTTTTAAGGGTCTGAGCAGGTGGTGGAGCGGGTTAAGGCGTACCTGTTATGCCAGTTGCTGGAAGGCTTCTGTGCTGGCTAGGGTTCGAGTCTCCTGTTGGGAAAGTGTTCTAAAGTTGTATACTTCACTCTCGTGTTTAGGAGAGTTGTGCCTTATATTTATATATATATATATATATATATATATATATATATATATATATATATATATATATATATATATTTTAATAAATATGACCGAAAAAGTAAGATTAATAATTCTAACACGAAATTTCTCAATCTTTCGTACATTTCTTTTCACTGTTGGAGTTAAATCAAAAATCAATTCTCCAAAATTCATTTTTATTTCTAGTCTGACGCGACACGAGCGCGTTTCGTAAAACTTATTACATTTTCAAAGACTTTAGTTTACAAATACACAACTGAATAGAACTTACGCATCTCCAATTTTATATCTACATTTGAGTGAGGTGGCATTAATAGGGTATTAATTTCATCAACACAAGACAGAACAAGAGGTGGCATTAATAGAGTATTAATTTCATCAACACAAGACAGAACACGAAACAATGGGTATTGAATAGAAGTGTTTGTAGAAAGCCTATTGGTCCATATTTCTTGATGCATCTATATTGGAGCGGAGTCTTGAGGTGGGTAGAATATAGTTGTGCATTAATTGGCTGTTGATTGCTGGTGTTGACTTCTTGATGTGTAGTGCCTCGCAAACGTCAAGCCGCCTGCTATCGCTGTATCTATCGATGATTTCTGTGTTGTTTACTAGGATTTCTCTGGCGATGGTTTGGTTCAGACAGTTACAAGAGGAGTGTTGTTAACGCATATGTCGACTGTGCTCTCAGCCACAGCTCAGAATGGAAGCAAGTCGACGAAGAACTCTGTAGGGTAAGGCAGGTCCTAGTCAACAACGGCTTCTCCAATGGTTTCGTCGAAGACATCATAAGAAGGAAAGTGAAACGCCATGCAACCTCTGAAGAGACAACTAACACAACACCTATACCCCCTATTAGACTATTTTACAGGAACTTCTTTTCCACAGCTCATAAAACGGAGGAAAGGGTCCTGAAAGATATTGTTAATACAAACGTTATCCCTACAGACAAAAATCAGAGGATACAACTGACAATTTACTATAAAACCAGAAAAACGGCCAGCCTACTCATGAGAAACTCTCCAGACACAAAACAGAATGCTTTAAAAGAGACTAACGTCGTCTATGCCTTCAAATGCCCTCTTGGGGACTGTAAGCTCCAAAAAACCCAGTATATAGGCAAGACAACAACATCTCTTTCTAGGCGTTTAACGATGCATAAGCAACAGGGCTCCATTAAGGAACATATAATCTCTTCCCACAACCAAACCATCTCCAGAGAAATCCTAGTAAACAACACAGAAATCATCGATAGATACAGCGATAGCAGGCGGCTTGACGTCTGCGAGGCACTACACATTAAGAAGTCAACACCAGCAATCAACAGCCAATTAATGCACAACTATATTCTACCCACCTCAAGACTCCACTCCAATATAGAAACATCAAGAAATATGGACCAATAGGCTTTCTACAATCACTTCCATTCAATACCTATTGTTTCGTGTTCTGTCTTGTGTTTATGAATTTAATACCTTATTAATACCACATCACCCCTTCCACCTCACTCAAATGTAGATATAAACAAATCGAAGATGTGTAAGTTCTATTCAGTTGTGTATGTGTAAACTAAAGTCTTTGAAAATGTAATAAGTTTTACGAAACGCGCTCAAGTGTCGCATCAGATTAGAAATAAAAATTAATTTTGGAGAATTGATTTTTGAATTACCACCAACAGTGAAAAGAAACGTACGAAAGATCGAGAAAATTCCTGTTAGAATTATTAATCTTACTTTTTCGGTCATATTTAATAATATATATATATATATATATATATATATATATATATATATATATATATATACATATATATATATATATATATATATATATATATATATATATATATATATATATATATATATATATATATATATATATATATATATATATATATATACATATATATATATATATATATATATATATATATATATATATATATATATATATATATATATATATATATATATATATACATATACATATATATACATATATATATATATATATATACATATATATACATATATATATATATATATATATATATATATATATATATATACATATATATATATATACATATATATATATATATATATATATATATATATATATATATATATATATATATATATATATATATATATATATATATATATATATATATATATATATATATATATATGTTCTGACTCCTTATGTTCCTTGCGCCTTCAGCCTGAAGTCTCCAAAGGAATTTGTTGACTTACTGCGGGGCACACGGGCCACAGGGATAAGAGCCTCGTTGGACGTAGAATCGCTGTTTACCAACGTACCTGTGGACGAGACAATCGGAATGATAGCCGACAGAGTGTATCGTGATCCAGCCTGTACTCCTCTTGACATACCAGAAAATATTCTGAGGAAACTACTCCAAGCTTGTACTAAAGAGGCACCCTTCTTGAGCCCGGATGGGCACATGTATAAGCAAGTAGATGGGGTCGCCATGGGTTCTCCCCTAGGTGTCCTGTTTGCAAACTTCTATATGGGTACCATCGAGCAAGAAGTCTTAGTCGACATGAACTTGAAACCGGCCATATACTGCAAGTATGTTGACGACATTTTTACACAGGTACCTGATGTCAGACATCTGCAGGAGCTGAAGGAGGCATTTGAGCAGAGTTCCGTGCTGCGTTTCACTTACGAGATGGAAAAGGATGGGAAGCTGCCCTTTCTAGATGTAACAGTCATGGAAAAGGGCGGAGGTTTCCACACTGCAGTCTACACTAAGGAAACAAACATAGGAATGTGCCTAAATGCCAACAGCGACTGCCCAGACAGGTACAAGAGGAGTGTTGTTAACGCATATGTCGACCGTGCTCTCAGCCACAGCTCAGAATGGAAGCAAGTCGACGAAGAACTCTGTAGGGTAAGGCAGGTCCTAGTCAATAACGGCTTCTCCAATGGTTTCGTCGAAGACATCATAAGAAGGAAAGTGAAACGCCATGCAACCTCTGAAGAGACAACTAACACAACACCTATACCCCCTATTAGACTATTTTACAGGAACTTCTTTTCCACAGCTCATAAAACGGAGGAAAGGGTCCTGAAAGATATTGTTAATAGAAACGTTATCCCTACAGACAAAAATCAGAGGATACAACTGACGATTTACTATAAAACCAGAAAAACGGCCAGCCTACTCATGAGAAACTCTCCAGACACAAAACAGAACGCTTTAAAAGAGACTAACGTCGTCTATGCCTTCAAATGCCCTCTTGGGGACTGTAAGCTCCAAAAAACCAAGTATATAGGCAAGACAACAACATCTCTTTCTAGGCGTTTAACGATGCATAAGCAACAGGGCTCCATTAAGGAACATATAATCTCTTCCCACAACCAAACCATCGCCAGAGAAATCCTAGTAAACAACACAGAAATCATCTATAGATACAGCGATAGCAGGCGGCTTGACGTTTGCGAGGCACTACACATCAAGAAGTCAACACCAGCAATCAACAGCCAATTATTGCACAACTATATTCTACCCACCTCAAGACTCCGCTCCAATATAGAAGCATCAAGAAATATGGACCAATAGGCTTTCTACAAACACTTCTATTCAATATCCATTGTTTCGTGTTCTGTCTTGTGTTGATGAAATTAATACCCTATTAATACTCTTGTTCTGTCTTGTGTTGATGAAATTAATACCCTATTAATACCACATCTTGTTCTGTCTTGTGTTAATGCCACATCACCCCTTCCACCTTACTCAAATGTAGATATAAAATCGGAGATGCGTAAGTTCTATTCAGTTGTGTATTTGAGAACTAAAGTCTTTGAAAATGTAATAAGTTTTACGAAACGCGCTCGTGTCGCGTCAGACTAGAAATAAAAATGAATTTTGGAGAATCGATTTTTGATTTACCTCCAACAGTGAAAAGAAATGTACGAAAGATTGAGAAATTTCGTGTTAGAATTATTAATCTTACTTTTTCGGTCATATTTAATAATATATGTCTACAGGAAAGACTGCTACCAAAATATACTATATATATATATATATATATATATATATATATATATATATATATATATATATATATATATATATATATATATATATGCATATATATATGTAAATATATACAATATATATATATATATATATATATATATATAATATATATATATAAATATATATATTTATATATATGTCGTACCTAGTAGCCAGAACGCACTTCTCAGCCTACTAATCAAGGCCCGATTTGCCTAATAAACAAAGTTTTCCTAAATTAATATATTTTCTCTATTTTTTTCTTATGAAATGATAGAGCTACCCATTTCATTATGTATGAGGTAAAATTGTTTTTATTGGAGTTAAAATTAACGTAGATATATGACCGAACCTAACCGACCCTACCTAACCTAACCTATCCTATCTTTATAGGTTAGGTTAGGTTAGGTAGCCGAAAAAGTTAGGTTAGGTTAGGTAGTCGAAAAAACATTAGTTCAAGAAAACTTGGCTTATTAAGCAAATCGGGCCTTGCATAGTAGGCTGAGAAGTGCGTTCTGGCTACTAGGTACGACATATATATATATAAATGTCGTACCTAGTAGCCAGAACTCACTTCTCAGCCTACTATTCAAGGCCCGATTTGCCTAATAAGCCAAGTTTTTCTGAATTAATATATTTACTATAATTTTTTTCTTATGAAATGATAAAGCAACCCCTTTTCTCTATGTATGAGGTCAATTTTTTTTATTGGAGTTAAAATTAACGTAGATATATGACCGAACCTAACCAACCCTACCTAACCTAACCTAACCTATATTTATAGGTAAGGTTAGGTTAGGTAGCCAAAAAAAGCTAGGTTAGGTTAGGTTAGGTAGGTTAGGTAGACGAAAAAACATTAATTCATGAAAACTTGGCTTATTAGGCAAATCGGGCCTTGAATAGTAGGCTGAGAAGTGTGTTCTGGCTATTAGGTACGACATAAATATATATATATATATATATATATATATATATATATAAAATATATATATATATATTAATATATATATAAATATATATATATATATATATATATATATATATATATATATATATATATATATATATATATATATATATATATATATATATATATATATATATATATATAAATATATATATATTAATATATATAAATATATATATATATATATATATATATATATATATATATATGTCGTACCTAGTAGCCAGAATGCACTTCTCAGCCTACTATGCAAGGCCCGATTTGCCTAATAAGCCAAGTTTTCATGAATTAATTGTTTTTCGACTACCTAACCTACCTAACCTAACCAAACCTAACGTTTTCGGCTACCTAACCTAACCTAACCTATAGAGATAGGTTAGGTTAGGTTAGGTAGGGTTGGTTAGGTTCGGTCATATATCTACGTTAATTTTAACTCCAATAAAAACAAAATGACCTCATACATAATGAAATGGGTAGCTTTATCATTTCACAAGAAAAAAATGGATATATATATATATATATATATATATATATATATATATATATATATATATATATATATATATATATATATATATATAATGTCGTACCTAGTAGCCAGAACGCACTTCTCATATACATGGCCCGATTTGCCTAATAAGCCAAGTTTTCATGAATTAATGTTTTTTTCGACTACCTAACCTAACTTTTTCGGCTGCCTAACCTAACCTAACCTTTAAAGATAGGTTAGGTTAGGTTAGGTAGGGTTGGTTAGGTTCGGTCATATATCTACGTTAATTTTAACTCCAATAAAAAGCAATTGACCTCATATATAATGAAATGGGTAGCTTTATCATTTCATAAGAAAAAAAATAGAGAAAATTTATTAATTCTGGAAAATTTGGCTTATTAGGCAAATCGGGCCTTGCATAATAGGCTGAGAAGTGCGTTCTGGCTACTAGCTACGACAAATATATATATATATATATATATATATATATATATATATATATATATATTACGACATATATATATATATATATATATATATATATATATATATATATATATATATATATATATATATATATATATTATACATATATATGTATATGATTTATATGATATATAGATATATATCTATAGATATATATATATAGATATATATATATATAGATATATATATGATATGTATATAGATATATATATATATAGATATATATATATATAGATATATATATATATAGATATATATATAGATATATATATATGATATATAGATATATATATATGATATATAGATTTTCCCAGGGAGGACAACCAGGTGCGCCTTCCCACTCGCGCGAGAAACACCCACGGCAGGAAGAGCAAGAGTTGGCATATCCGAGACATCAAAAATCAGAACATCAGTCACCAAGAAAATAGAAGAAGGAAACACTATTGGCGCAATACGAGTCATCACCAGTGAGGACTCAATTGCCGACAGAGATGCCGCAACAGCTCAAGCCCTAAGGGAGAAACAGCCAGCATCACAGACGAAAAGGCCCTTATCAAGCTAGATTTAAAAAATGCCTTCAATTTGGTGCGGAGGGATGTTGTACTCCGTGCGGTTCATAGTCATTTCCCTTCCCTCTACCCTTTTGTACATTCATGCTACAGTATGGATCTTAAGGTACTTTTTGGCGAACATGAAACTGACTCGCGGGAAGGCGTCCAACAGTGTGACCCCCTTGCTCTTCTCCTTTTCTGCTTAGTCATCAAACAAGTCACAGAGGTCCTGTCCAGCGAGCTTAACATCTGGTTCTTGGATGATGGTACCCTAGCTGGTTCCCAAGACTCCCTCCTGGAGGACATCAGAAAAATCCAGGAGCAAGGTGTAGTTTTAGGCCTCACCCTGAACCCTTCTAAATGTGAAATAATATGTTCCAACCAGGGCATCGTAGAGAGAATAGAGGGTCTTCTGCCAAATATCAATAAAACTTAACCTGAAGACAGCACACTCCTAGGAGCTCCCCTGGGGTTGAAAGCCATCGATGAGGTCCTTGATAAGAAAATCGCCGACCTTAAGAGGATGGATGGGAGGATTGAGGATATTGATGCTCATGATGCACTTTACCTCATCACCAGATGTCTGTCCCTCCCCAGGTTAACCTACTTTCTGTGGTGTTCACCATCTTACAGTAGCCAAAAACTAAGTGTGTATGACCGATTACTGAAATCAATGCTAGAAAAAGCCCTTAACCTCTCTCTTGATGACCTACAGTGGAAACAAGCCTCTCTTCCCGTAAGACTTGGGGGCCTCGGAGTTCGAACAGCAACGCAAATCGCTGTTCCAGTCTTCCTGTCCTCCTTATCAGCATCCGACGACCTTGTGAAGGAAATTCTACCTGCCCACTTACATCAGCTGGCAGGTGTACATAATCCCAATTTTACACGCTGTGCCACAGAGTGGGCCTCTCGTGAAGGCCCATCACCTCAACCATCATCCCCAAAAGCCCACAAGCAATCCAGCTGGGATGGCCCCATTGTAGACCAAGTTGCTGCAGAGTGCCTGGGTGCTGCAACAACACAACACAACATTGCTCGCCTCACAGCAGTAGCAGCCCCACATGCAGGGGATTTCCTGTTAGCAACCCCAATGTCGGCAACTGGCACGTGTCTCACATCACACGCCCTCCGAATTGCTGTGGCCATCCGCCTTCCTGCCCCAATCCACACCAGATATAGGTGTATTTGCGGCGAGGTGGTGGCTGACAGGTACGGCCATCATGGCCTACACTGCCAAAGCACAGGGGAATGGCACTCGAGGCACAGTGAAGTTAACGACATCATCAAGAAGAGCCTCACCACAGCTGGATGCCCAGCTGAAAGAGAGCCCCGTTACCTAACGCCCCGTAACACTGATGCTCTTATTGGTCGCCCGGATGGTATCACAGTGAACCCCTGGAAGAATGGCAAGCAGTTGGTATGGGACTACACGTGCATATCAACCCTGGCTAACACCTACATTGACCTCAGTGTTGCACAACCAGGTGGCGCTGCCACCCACAGGGAAGCAGCCAAATCCCGTAAGTGGAGTGAACTGGATCACCACTACAATTTTGTCCCCATTGCTTCTGAGACACTCGGCGCCTGGGGTAAAAGTGCTACCAGTTTTTTTAAGGAACTGGGTTCTAGGCTCATTTAAACAACAAGGGACCCTAGAGCTGCCAGCTTTCTTTTCCAGCGCCTCAGCGTGGCGATACAGAGGGGAAATTCGCACTGCATCCAGGGTTCCTGCCCGCCATCTGAGGAGCTGGAGGAACTCGACAACCTATGATAACCATCTTTGTAACCTATATGTAACTCCTTTTTTGTAACAAAGTTCAAATAAAGCAAATATATATGTGTACATACAAAAGAATGGGGGTGGTAGGAGAAGATAATAATAGTGTTCAGTGAGAAACAACAAGGTCTCCTCTGAATACTTTTTATTTTCTTCTCTGAGGCTATGGGTCCCCACAGTGGCACCAGAGGTGGTACCCTCACACATTTTATGTATATATATATATATATATATATATATATATATATATATATATATATATATATATATATATATATATATATATATATATATATATATATATATATATATATATATATATATATATATATATATATATATATATATATATATATATATATATCCTCCTGAGAAAGGTCAACGACTCTCCTGGAACGACCCAAGCATGGCACAACCTCCTAATGTTTGGCAACATATGTCTAGCCACCCCTGCAAGGAGAGACAAAACCTTAGCTGCCTCAGTCATCAAAGCTATAAATGATTTTCCCAGGGAGGACAACCAGGTGCGCCTTCCCACTCGCGCGAGAAACACCCACGGCAGGAAGAGCAACAGTGGCATATCCGAGACATCAAAAATCAGAACATCAGTCACCAAGAAAATTGAAGAAGGAAACACTATTGGCGCAATAAGAGTCATCACCAGTGAGGACTCAATTGCCGACAGAGATGCCGCAACAGCTCAAGCCCTAAGGGAGAAACACCCACCCAGGGCTCCGCGTGAGGACGACATTGTACAAGTGGGGGCTACCGGAGCAGAACCTCTCTGGGTGGCTGAATCTGTGGTCCATAAAGCAGCCATGTCCTTCCCTACAGGATCAGCAGGTGGGTTCACAGGACTAAAACCCAACCACCTCAAGCAAATGCTCAACCCTGCACTGGGTGACATTGCAAAGAACCTCTTGGTGGAACTAACCAGATTCACCAACACATGTCTAGCTGGCAACATACCAGCGTCCATAAGACCTATCTTTTTTGGAGCATCTCTCTGTGCTCTAAAGAAAAAGGATGGAGGGATCAGGCCAATAGCTGTGGGCAATTCTCTCCGGCGTCTCGTCGCAAAGGCAGCTGCAAGAACAGTTAGTGATGCAGCGGCCAACATGCTGAAGCCAAAACAGCTCGGGTTTGGCATTCCACAAGGGTGTGAGGCGGCAGCCCATGCAGCTCGAGCCTTCATCGCCAACATCACAGACGAAAAGGCCCTTATCAAGCTAGATTTCAAAAATGCCTTCAATTTGGTGCGGAGGGATGCTGTACTCCGTGCGGTTCATAGTCATTTCCCTTCCCTCTACCCTTTTGTACATTCATGCTACAGTATGGATCTTAAGCTACTTTTTGGCGAACATGAAATTGACTCGCGAGAAGGCGTCCAACAGGGTGACCCCCTCGCTCCTCTCCTTTTCTGCTTAGTCATCAAACAAGTCACAGAGGTCCTGTCCAGCGAGCTTAACATCTGGTTCTTGGATGATGGTACCCTAGCTGGTTCCCAAGACTCCCTCCTGGAGGACATCAGAAAAATCCAGGAGCAAGGTGCAGTTTTAGGCCTCACCCTGAACCCTTCTAAATGTGAAATAATATGTTCCAACCAGGGCATCGTAGAGAGAATTGAGGGTCTTCTGCCAAATATCCATAAAACTAAACCTGAAGACAGCACACTCCTAGGAGCTCCCCTGGGGTTGAAAGCCATCGATGAGGTCCTTGATAAGAAAATCGCCGACCTTAAGAGGATGGATGGGAGGATTGAGGATATTGATGCTCATGATGCACTCTACCTCATCACCAGATGTCTGTCCCTCCCCAGGTTAACCTACTTTCTGAGGTGTTCACCATCTTACAGTAGCCAAAAACTAAGTGAGTATGACCGGTTACTGAAATCAATGCTAGAAAAAGCCCTTAACCTCTCTCTCGATGACCTACAGTGGAAACAAGCCTCTCTTCCCGTAAGACTTGGGGGCCTCGGAGTTCGAACAGCAACGCAAATCGCTGTTCCAGCCTTCCTGTCCTCCTTATCAGCATCCGACGACCTTGTGAAGGAAATTCTACCTGCCCACTTACATCAGCTGGCAGGTGTACATGATCCCAATTTTACACGCTGTGCCACAGAGTGGGCCTCTCGTGCAGGCCAATCACCTCAACCACCATCCCCAAAATCCCACAAGCAATCCAGCTGGGATGGTCCCATTGTAGACCAAGTTGCTGCAGAGTGCCTGGGTGCTGCAACAACACAACACGACATTGCTCGCCTCACAGCAGTAGCAGCACCACATGCAGGGGATTTCCTGTTAGCAACCCCAATGTCGGCAACTGGCACGCGTCTCACACCACACGCCCTCCGAATTGCTGTGGCCCTCCGCCTTGCTGCCCCAATCCACACCAGATATAGGTGTATTTGCGGCGAGGTGGTGGCTGACAGGTACGGTCACCATGGCCTACTCTGCCAAAGCACAGGGGGATGGCACTCGAGGCACAGTGAAGTTAACGACATCATCAAGAGGAGCCTCACTACAGCTGGATGCCCAGCTGAAAGAGAGCCCCGTTACCTAACGCCCCGTAACTCTGATGCTCTTATTGGTCGCCCGGATGGTATCACAGTGAACCCCTGGAAGAATGGCAAGCAGTTGGTATGGGACTACACGTGCGTATCAACCCTGGCTAACACCTACATTAACCTCAGTGTTGCACAACCAGGTGGCGCTGCCACCCACAGGGAAGCAGCCAAATCCCGTAAGTATAGAGAACTGGATCACCACTACAATTTTGTCCCCATTGCTTCTGAGACGCTCGGCGCCTGGGGTAAAAGTGCTACCAGTTTTTTGAAGGAACTGGGTTCTAGGCTCATTGAAACAACAAGGGACCCGAGAGCTGCAAGCTTTCTTTTCCAGCGCCTCAGTGTGGCGATACAGAGGGGAAATGCGCACTGCATCCAGGGTTCCTGCCCGCCATCTGAGGAGCTGGAGGAACTCGACAACCTATGACAACCATCTTTGTAACCCATATGTAACTCCTTTTTTGTAACAAAGTTCAAATAAAGTAAATATATATGTGTACATACAAAAGAATGGGGGTGGTAGGAGAGGATAATATTAGTGTTCAGTGAGAGACCACAAGGTCTCCTCTGAATACTTTTTATTTTCTTCTTATATATATATATATATATATATATATATATATATATATATATATATATATATATATATATATATATATATATATATATATATATCCATATTTCTTGATGCTTCTATATTGGAGCGGAGTCTGGAAGGTGGGTAGAATATAGTTGTGCAATAATTGGCTGTTGATTGCTGGTGTTGACTTCTGATGATGTAGTAGTGCCTCGCAAACGTCAAGCCGCCTGCTATCGCTGTATCTATCGATGATTTCTATGTTGTTTACTAGGATTTCTCTGGCGATGGTTTGTTTGTGGGAAGAGATTATATGTTCCTTAATGGAGCCCTCTTGCTTATGCATCGTTAAACGCCTAGAAAAGAGATGGTGTTGTCTTGCCTATATACTGGGTTTTTTGGAGCTTAGAGTCCCCAAGAGGGCATTTGAAGGCATAGACGACGTGGTCTCTTTTAAAGCGTCCTGCTTTGTGTATGGAGAGTTTCTCATGAGTAGGCTGGCCGTTTTTCTGGTTTTATAGTAAATCGTCAGTTGTATCTTCTGATTTTTGTCTGTAGGGATAACGTTTCTACTGACAATATCTTTCAGGACCCTTTCCTCTGTTTTATGGGCTGTGGAAATGAAGGAAATGGGTATTGAATGGGTATTAAATTCAAACACAAGACAGAACACGAAACAATGGGTATTGTTTATTTTTTTGTTTATTTGAAATTTTTTTTAGAAGGGAGCCAGTTCCCCCACCGAGGGAGGGGTGACCACTCGTAATAAGAAAGATGACCGGAATTCTCCTACAAAGAAATTCAAATCAAGAGATGAAGAGGTCGAGATAGAGGTCATCTCTGACGATGTGGTAGAGAAGACACTTGTCTCTGAAGATGTGGTTGAACAAGCAAAACGTCCAGAGGTAATGAACCAGAGAGGAGCAGACCGATATACCAGAATAACAACAATGACAGCTTTATTAGGGACTTTGTATAGTAGTGCAATTAATAGACATTTAAACAATTGATTGATTATTATTTTTCTTATTGAATAATTGTAGCTATAGGATGGATAGAAAAAACACTCTCTCACTCAGTTAAACAAGTAGACTTTGATTCAATCTAGGCAGCTTCCAGAGGACAAATATGATTCTTATACTGATAAAGCCACATAAATACTTACCACCCACTAATGATAACTGAAAACTGATGTCAAACAACGATAGACTTAATTAAGAGAGGAGAAGAGAGAGAGAAAAACCATGTAACTTCCAGAGACAAGTAAGGATTCTGATACACCACACAAATAATTTCCATCTGTTGAGAAGTGGGACCAAAGACCCAAAAGATCAAAAACCACACACAGACACATGTTTTAAAACATTAAACATGTTTGATCATTGAGAGGTGACAAATAGGAGAGTACAACTCTTGGAGAGCTTTACACCACACACACAAACACACACACACACACACAGACAGTTAGAAGGAACTTTTCAGTGTCAGAGTAGTTAAGGATGGAATGAATTAGGCAGTGATGTGGTGGAGGCTGACTCCATACACAGTTTCAAAAGAAGATATGATAGAGCCCAGTAGGGCTCAGGAATTGTACACCAGTGATTGACATGAGAGGAGGCGGGACCAAAGAGCCAAAACTCAACCCCCGCAAGCACACAATAGGTGAGTACAAATAGGTGAGCACCACACACACCCACTGCATCCGAACATATGGTCCACAGCTAACAGTCCCACTCTAATCCCCCACACACACCCTCGCCATCCCCTCCTCTCTCCCACCTCCCCCCCCCCCCATCCTTCAGTACACACTCACACACCTATCCCTCCCCACCTCTCTCTCGGTCTCTCTCCTCTCTCTCCTCTCTCTCTCTCTCTCTCTCTCTCTCTTCTCTCTCTCTCTCTCTCTCTCTCTCTTCTCTCTCTCTCTCTCTCTCTCTCTCTCTCTGTCTCTCTCTCTGTCTCTCTCTCTCTCTCTCTCTCTCTCTCTCTCTCCTCTTTCTCTTCTCTTTCTCTCTCTCTCTCTCTTCTCTTCTCTCTCTCTCTCTCTCTCTCTTCTCTCTCTCTCTCTATCTCTCTCTCTCTCTCTCTCTATCTCTCTCTCTCTCTCCCCCTCTCTTCTCCCTCCTCTCTCTCTCTCTCTTCTCTCTCTCTCTCTCTCTCTCTATCTCTCTCTCTCTCTCTCTCTCTCTCTCTCTCTCTCTCTCTCTCTCTCTCTGTCTCTGTCTCTGTCTCTCTCTCTCTCTCTCTCTCTCTCTCTCTCTCTCTCTCTCTCTCTCTCTCTCTCATAGGGAAGACATGGAAGGGACACGAAACTCGGGGGGACAAACGCAGGATGACAATCGCGGCTGGAACAAATTCAGAGGATGCCCAGCAAACACAAATCATCTACACAACGTTCGCCTATCTCTTCCCATAGGTGTGGGAATGATTTGCATTGAGAATGGTGCAGGAGAGCCTTTGAGAAACTTTTACTCAAAAAAATCCAAAACACAAGGTTTAATTATAAATTGTTTTTTCTACAATTATTTTCTTCCAAAGTAAAAAACAAAATATTTTACATGTTTAAATATAAAATTTATGGTGTTTTTTGTAAAATTCATAATAAATTGTGATGATATATATGGCTGAGTGAAACCTTAAAATCCATTTAGTTATAATATGAACAGAAAAAAGTAGTTTTCCAAATTTCTAAAAATCGCTCTTTTAACACAATTTGACTCCTTATGCATTCCACTAAACACTAATATCATGTTTAAATATATATTTATGTATTATTCCTAAGATAATTTATATAAATTTAAAAGTTGCTGGAAAGTGGTGAGAAAGAATCTGAAAACGTTTTGTTGTCTTATATTGGCGTGTTTTATTAACTAGAGTGAGTAAGAGTGAGCGAGGTGGGTAAGAGTGAGTAAGAGTGGACTGAAGGTGAGTGAGAGTGCCCAGAGAGTGTGTAAGTGTGAGTAAGAGTGAGTATAAGTAAGAGTGACTGAGAGTGAGTAGAGGTGAGAGTAAGGGTGACAGAGGAGTAAGAGTGAGAGTAAAGTAATTGAGAGTAATGGTGAGTATGAGAGTAAGAGTGATTGAGAGTTAGAGTGATTGAGAGTAAGAGTGATGGAGGTAAGAGTGATTGGGAGTAAGAGTGATTGGGAGTAAGAGTAAGTGTAAGAATGAGAAGTAGGAGTGATTGAGAGTAGGAGTGATGGGAGTAGGAGTGATTGGGAGTAAGAGTGATGAGAGTAAGTAAGAGTAATTGAGAGTAAGAGTATGAGGTAAGAGTGAGAGAGTGAGTATGAATGGGTAAGGGTGACTGAGAGTGAGTAAGAGTGACAGAGTAAAATGACAGAGTAAGAGTGATAGAGAGTAAGAGTGACGAGAGTAAGAGTGAAGAGAGTAAGAGTGACGAGAGAAGAGGACAGAGTAAGAGTGCAGAGAGTAAGAGTGACAGGAGTAAGAGTGACAGGAGTAAGAGTGACAGAGTAAGAGTGAGTAGAGAGGAGTAAGGATGAGTGAGGAAAAGAGGAGTAATAGTGCATAAGAGTGATTGAGAGTTAGAGTGAGAGTAAGAGTGATTGAGAGTTAGTGAGAGTAAGAGTGATTGAGAGTAAGAGTGATTGAGAGTAAAAGTGATTGAGAGTAAGAGTGATTGAGAGTAAGAGGTTGGGAGTAAGAGTGATTGAGGTAAGAGTGATGGGAGTAAGAGTGATTGGGAGTAGGAGTAAGAATGAGAATAAGAGTGAGAGAGTAAGAGGAGTAAGAGTAAGAATGAGAGTAAGAGTGATTGAGAGTAAGAGGATTGAGAGTAAGAGTGATTGGAGTAAGGTAGGGAGTAAGAGTGATTGGGAGTAAGAGTAAGAGTGAGAGTAAGAGTAAGAATGAGAATAAGGGATTGAGAGTAAGAGTGATGGGAGAAGGTAAGAGTAAGAATGAGAGTAGGAGTGATTGAGGTAGGAGTGATTGGGAGTAGGAGGATTGGGAGTAAGAGTGATGAGAGTAAGAGTAATGAGAGTAAGAGTTGAGGTAAGAGTGGAGAGTGAGTATGAATGGGTAAGGGTGACTAAGAGTAAGTAAAAGAAAGGAAGAGAGTAAGAGTGATAGAGAGTAAGAGTGAAGAGAGTAAGAGTGACAGAGAGTAAGAGTGACAGAGAGTAAGAGTGAAGGAGTAAGAGTGACAGAGGTAAAGATGACAGAGGAAAGAGTGACAGAGTAAGAGTGACAGAGAGTAAGAGTGACAGAGAGTAAGAGTGACAGAGAGTAAGAGTGACAGAGAGAAGAGTGACAGGTAAGAGTGACAGAGAAGAGTGAGTATGGAGTGAGTAAGGATGACTGAGAGTAGAGTGAGTAATAGTGCATAAGAGTGATTGAGAGTAAGAGTGGTAATAGTGTGTAAGAGT
Organism: Procambarus clarkii; assembly: GCF_020424385.1. Classification (NCBI taxonomy): domain Eukaryota; kingdom Metazoa; phylum Arthropoda; class Malacostraca; order Decapoda; family Cambaridae; genus Procambarus; species Procambarus clarkii. The sequence continues at coordinate 22,617,630 of NC_059597.1, forward strand.
GATTGAGAGTAAGAGTGAGTAATAGTGCGTTAAGAGTGATTGAGAGTGGAGAGAGTTAAGAGTGTGAGGTGTGGAGGGGTAGCAGGCCAGGGAGGCAGGATGTGTGGTCACAGGCGAGGCTAGGCCTCGTGATCTCTAATGTGGTTTTTTATATATTGTTGGATTTTTTGTCCTGTTTCAAATTATAATTATTTAGCAGGAATGTAAAAGATATTGCACAGTATTAATGTGACAATAATAAGCATTATTTCCTTGATAATCAAACTTGTTGTTCAAAGATAATTACAATCTTTGAAGGAAAATTTTGAGAGTGCAAGCTGGCAACACTGTTTGGTGGTGGAGAGAGACATGGTTAGTTGCTCAGACCTTCAGTGGTGGGGGGTGGCCCAGCTGGCCGCCCCGCCGCCACCGCACCCCCACCAGCCGCCACCCGCCACCACCCACCAAACCACCAGCCGCCACCCCCACCCACCCAGCCGCCACCCGCCACCACCACCCCCACCCACCACCAGCCGCCACCCCACCACCCCCACCACCCACCACCCACCACCAGCCGCCACCCGCCACCACCCCACCAGCCGCCACCCGCCACCACCACCACCAGCCGCCACCCGCCACCCCCACACCACCACCAGCCGCCACCTGACCACCCACCACCAGCCGCCACCCGCCACCACCCACCACCAGCCGCCACCCGCCACAGCCACCGCAACCCACCACCGCCACTCACCACCCGCCACCACCACCACACGCCGCCCCCACCACCACCCACCACCCACCACCAGCCGCCACCTGCCACCACCCACCACCAGCCGCCACCCGCCACCCCCACCACCAGCCGCACCCCGCCACCAGCCACCGCCACCCACACCGCCACTCACCACCCGCCGCCACCACCCACCACCAGCCGCCACCGCCACCAGCCACCCCACCCCCACCGCCACCCGCCGCCACCCCCACCACCACCAGCCGCCGCCGCCACCACCACCCACCACCACCGCCGCCACCCCCATCACCGCCGCCGCCCACCACACCACCACCACCGCCGCCACCACCCATCACCGCCGCCACCACCCACCACAGCCGCCGCCGACACCACCGCCACCACCCACCACAGCGCCACCACCACCCACCACCACCACCCACCACCGCCGCCACCACCAGCCGCCACAAGCCGCCACCGCCCGCCAGCCCGCCACCAGCCGCCATCAACCCACCACCACCACCACCAGCCGCCATCACCGCCACCAGCCGCCACCAGCTGCCACCACCACCAGCCGCCACCACCAACCACCAGCCGCCATCACCGCCACCAGTGCCACCACCACCAGCCGCCATCACCGCCACCAGCTGCCACCACCACCAGCCGCCACCACCAGCCGCCACCACCGCCACCACCACCTGCCACCAGCCGCCACCACCGCCCGCTATCAGCCGTCACCGCCCGTTGCCACAGTCGCCACCGCAAGCCGCCACCGCCAGCCGCCACCCAGCCCCCCCACCGCCGATCGTCACCACCCATCACAGCCGCCGCCGCCCGCCACCGCCCGCCACCACCCACCACAGCCGCCACCACCCACCACTCGCCGCCGCCGCCACCCCCACCCGCCGCCACCACCCACCCACCAGCCGCCGCCGCCACCACCACCACCACCACCGCCGCCACCACCCACCACCACCA